>JAESVK010062403.1:0-11808 GCA_017140935.1 Hamamelis virginiana
AGCAGCCGTTAATATAATGCCTATTACTACTTTGAAAAAACTCAATTTAGAAGAAAATAAGTTACTCCTAACAGAAGTTGTTATTTCTGGATTTGCTGGAAGTAAAAAGAAAGCAAAGGGGATATTGCCTGTAGAATTAACTGTTGGTTCGAAGGCTACTATGACTGCATTTTTTGTTGTTGAAGGAAATTCAAATTATAATGCATTATTAGGTAGAGATTGGATACATGCTAACAAATGTATTCAATCTTCAATGCATCAGCAACTAATTCTTTTGAATGAAAATGCAGAGTTTGAGATGGTGGAAGCTGATCGAAAACCTTTCAATGTAGCTTCAAACGTAATGGAAGCCAGGCTTTATGAAGAGCCCATTGGCCCGGTTGATCTAAGTAAAATTCCTTCAGTTAACGAAGACAAAATTTGGGAAGATGCACTTTGTCACTTTATAGGACCAGTTAGTGGTCCAGAAAAAATGGATGATGAATCAAATGCCTAATTTCTCTAAGAAATTAGAAATTGAGGCTGTTTACGCGGCCTTAGAAAAAGTGGCTGTACAAGCCATTCATTCAAAGCTTTTGGATGAAGAATTAGTTCATGCAGGATGGAATGAAGGTATTCTGGAAGATGAACATGACCAGTCAAAGGTTGTATTTGATAATGATGTTTCTCTAGTTTCTGAACAATCTTTTAATTTAAAGTTGCAAAATATTGATACTTTATTAGAAGTTAATTTAGATAATGATTCTTGTTCAAAGACAGTTTTTATCAGTAATTTCTTAGATGGTTCAACTAAAGAGAAGCTTATATCTGTGTTGAGAGAGTACAAGGATTGCTTTGCATGGGACTACCATGAAATGCCAGGTTTAGACAGATCTTTGGTTGAGCACAAGTTGCCTATAAAGGAAGGCTTCAAACCATTCAAGCAGGAATCTCGAAGACTTGCTCCAAAGGTTATCCCAAAGATTAAAGAAGAAATTGAAAGATTGTTGAAAGCAAGTTTTATCCGAACAGTCAGGTATGTTGAATGAGTTTCTAATATAGTTCCTGTGATTAAAAAGAATGGTAAATTGAGAGTTTGTATTGATTTTAGAAATCTTAATTTGGCTACTCCAAAGGATGAATACCCGATGCCTATTGTGGATTTATTGATAGATGAAGTAGCTGGACATCAAATAATGTCATTTATGGATGGACATTCAGGATATAATCAAATATATATTGCTGAAGAAGATGTCCATAAAACTGCATTCCGATGTCCTGGCAGTATTGGTACTTTTGAATGGATTGTAATGCCTTTTGGATTGAAGAATGCAGGAGCTACTTATCAAAGAGCTATGAATGCTATTTTTCATGATATGATAGGTGATTTTCTAGAATGTTATATTGATGATATAGCTATTAAATCAAACAATATAGAAAATCATCTAGAATATTTAGAAAAAGTATTTAAAAGAATGAGACTTTACAAGTTGAAGATGAATCCACAGAAGTGTGCCTTTGGTGTCAGTGCTGGAAATTTCCTAGGCTATCTAGTGCACAAAAAAGGCATTGAAATAGACTCAAATAAAGCGAGAGCAATTATTAATGCAAAACCTCCCTCTAATAAAAAAGAGTTGCAAAGGTTTTTAGGGCAATTAAATTTCCTTCGAAGGTTCATTTCAAATGCTGCAGGAAAACCAGAGTGTTCTCTTCACTTTTGAAGCTGCGAAATGAGGATGAATACAATTGGAACGAAGAGCACCAGAAGGCATCCGAAGCAATCAAGACTTATCTGATTAATCCACCTATTTTGATGCCACCAAGGTTGGATAAACCTTTGAAGTTATATATTTCAGCAGCTGAAGAATCTATTGGCTGTTTTTTGGCTCAAGATAACAATGAATTTAGAGAACAAGCCATCTATTACTTGAGTAGGGCATTGAATTGTATTGAATGTAAATATTCTTCAATTGAAAAATTGTGCCTTACACTGTATTTTGCTGCAGTAAAACTCAGATATTATTTGCTTCCAAGGAATGTAATTGTCCTATCAAAATTCAATTTGATAAAATATATATTATCCAGACCTTTGCTTAATAACAGAATTGGAAAATGGATTCTAGCATTAACAGAATTTACTTTTGTTTATATGCCTCAAAAGGCTGTGAAAGGTCAAGCCTTAGCGGACATTTTGGCTGATCATCCATGCCTTGATATAAAACAAGAAGAGTTTGATTCTTTTAGTATTGGTTTTGCTCCATGGAGAATGTGGTTTGATGGTTTGAAGACAAACCAATATTCTGGGATTGGAGTTGTTATTGAATCTCCTAAGGGAATTAAGACTAAGTTTAGTCTTAGACTTGAATACAATGGAACCAATAATCAAGCTGAATATGAAGCTTTAGTGTTTGGTTTGGAAATACTAAAAGAATGGAAAGCCGAAATGATTGAAGTTATGGGAGATTCTCAATTAATTGTAAACCAAGTAAAAGGAGAATATAAATGCTTAAGCCCCATTTTAATCCCTTATTACTTGAGTGCTGTACATTTGTTATGTAATTTTGATGATGCAGTCATCGATTACATACCAAGATTTATGAAGACGAGGCTAACAGTTTAGCCCAAATTGGTTCGGGATTTAAAGAAAATCTTTGGGAAGAAGAAATTTGTTTTGAAAATAAAAAGAAAATATTACCTTCTTTATTGGATAGAGGTTTACCTCTGGAGGTAAACGAAGTTCAAATTGTTAAAAAAGATTGGAAAACTCCAATAATAAATTTTCTTTCTAACCCAAATGCTGAATCAACAAGGGCAACAAGGCTTAAAGCCATTAAGTATATTTTATATGATGATATATTATATAAAAAAGGAGCTGATGGTTTGTTACTTAGATGCCCAAGTTTAAAAGAATCCATGAAAATAATGGGTGAAGTCCATGAAGGAATTTGTGGTGCACACCAACCTGGTATTAAAATGAGATGGTTGATTCGAAGACATGGGTTTTATTGGCCTACAATTCTCAAAGATTGCATTGAATATGCTAAAGGTTGTCAAGCTTGCCAGAAGCATGGCAATTTACATCATAGACCTGCAATTGAATTAAATTCCATTATCAAACCATGGCCATTTAGAGGTTGGGCAATGGATTTGATAGGGAAGATTTTTCCTCTTTCATCCAAACAACATTCTTTTATTATTGTTGCAACTGATTATTTTACGAAATGGGTTGAGACAAAGCCTATGGTTTCAATAAATCAGTGTGATATTATAAATTTCATAAAAGAGATAATGAGTAGGTTTGGAATTCCGGGTCCTACTAGAGGTGGGGATATTGCCTGTAGAATTAACTGTTTCTTTTCTTTGCATAGTTTGCTTACACAATGAAGGTTACTGAAATAATGCGACGTGTACAGCTTTGGAGTGTTAGCACTGGAAGTGATTAAAGGAAAGCATCCAAGAGATCTCATATCCACCTTACCATCTGCACTAGCTAATGAGAACACAAGTTGCTCAATGATGTGTTCGATGAACGCCTTTTTGCACCCTCGCCTCAAGTTGAGAACGAGCTGATATCCATCATAAAGCTGGCAGTTGAATGCTTAAATATCAATCCACAATCACGGCCAACCATGCTCATTGTTTCTCAAATGTTATCGACGTGATTCTCAGCTTCTTAGAGCCATCCATGCTGTTATTCATGGACATATATGCAACTAGTAAACTTACAATATGTGTGCAAAGCTATTTGCTATCGAAAGAATATAATAGCTAGTATCAACTGGTTGGTAAATGTAATTTACCTACAAGAGTATGTAATTTTCAATATGTCATTTATCTCACATTTGGGTGGTTAGTTCTCAAGTTGTTGCCTATAATATACGAGGATGGTCAAGTCTCTATACATTATTGATCTCAAGCAACATAATTTTCTTAGCAAAGGTTCCTTAATATAAATGATTGGTATATAAAATTAGTTCGACAATTTGGAGCTACAAGTTTGAAACCCTTTTACAGGAATGGAGAACTGCAAAGAAAGTCACCTTCAAAAGCTGGATTGGGAAGAGCTTTCCCTTCCCAACACCTTAGACCAGTTGAGAAAATGAAAATGATGGAAGAAATAAAATTTGATAGACACCGTATTATAAGGCTAGTTAAATCACACCTCAAACTTTCTGATCGATATGAGCATGCAAGAGCTACCACACAAACAGTCTGCAAAGGCTCTTTCATTTATTCCCTAAAGTTCCTCATTTTAAGGGTAGTAAACACGCCAAATGCCAAGCATCTATTTACCAGAAATTGAGCACAAAAGTTTTGCAAGAATAAAATTGAATGCTTAAAAAGAATGTTAATTTATTTTGTATATTTTTACTTACTTATTTGCAATCTTAAGTCATGAAATGAAATGATAATTTTTGTTTCTTTTGTACTTTTTTTTTTCACTTTTATTAACCACTACTACAGAAAGAGTACACCATATTTCGACTCTTGTCTTTATCAATATAAAAATAAAATAAAATAAAATAAAAAGAGTTCAATGGAGAAAAAAAAAGCCCACAAAGTCCAACAATAACTTCCTCCTCAGTCGAACATGGTAGATTCAACACTTCATCTTAATGAGAAATTGAATGGTTTGATGTCTTAGTTGGTCCATGTAAGCATAGAAAATTTAATACTTTTAACGAGCAATCGATCGTTGGTTTGATCTCTTAGTTGTTCCAAGTAAACATAGCATTTTCAATACTCTAATGAACAATTGAATGGTTTGCTGTCTCGCTTGGTCCATGTAAACACAGTGATAAAAGTTATGTACACGATCAAAGCACCAACTTTTAAATTTATCATCCTCAAACTAAATTAACTTTATAATTGTGTAGCTCTTTTATTTTTACCCTTGGAAGATTGAAACAAAAAACAAAGAATAATGAGAAAAGTGGAAACATTACGAACTTTTTTTTTTCTACTTTGTTGCTAAGGATGACTTGAAGAAGATCATTATAAACTTTTAGACTAATGTACTATCGAGACAAATGGAAATGGAAAGTACTTGAGAAATGGAAAGTATTCTTATGGAAAATTTTCCATAATGCTCTGCCCCAACTGGGCATTGAGATGTCCAAGCAGAACATGCATGTCAGCATTAACTGCCCTTTTTGCTACGAGCAAGTTGAACATCTGTTTTTCCGGTGTTTTTTTGTCATGCGCTTATGGGCAGGCTCCCTCCTGGGCTTTAGGGTGGATGGAACTTTGCCTTTGAACTTTCTATTTTGGTTAGAAGATTTAGATCCCGTTCGTGTTAATTTATTTTAAAATTACTTTTGAAGAACTATCTCTTTATATATCTCTTTAGAGTTGTGTTCAAATTATGTCTTTACATATCAAAATTTTCATACTAGAAGTGATTGTGGAAAAAGTTGGAGCCATCCAGCTTTTGCCACAATCACTTCTAAGTTAGAAAATTTTGCAACTGTCCTATCACTATTCGAGTTGTAAAAAAGTGATTTTTACATCATTTTTTAGATCAAGTGAAATTCTAAGCTCCAAAAGTGATTCTAAGAAAAGATAACACAAACGGGCCCTTAGTTTGTGAAATTTTTTTGAGAAACACCATGACTTCTTGCCTCGGGTTTTTATAGTTTTTCAGCCTGAAACTATAAAAACCCCACTCAAATTCTTCACTTGACTGAGGATTTAATCCTACTTTCTCAGTTGCAAACCAACCTCTTATTTTGATGTTCAATCTGGTAGTCTGAACACTACTTTGCATATGGTGCCAAAGACACAAATATAACATTGAAAAATGAACATATGAAAGACCTGGACGAAAAATCCATCATTTAACAAAATTCTAGTCAGCCACTTGTGTCAACATCCAATCAACACAAAAATTAATGTATCATTTTTTCTTAAAGAGAGACAAAGACCGGGAACTTTTTCGAGTCCCAAGTCCCAAGTCTTCCCAGCATTTTTTTCGTTATGAGTATACGGGATTTCTTATTTCAACAAGTGCTATTGTGATAAATTTCTACATAATTCCCAGCATTTTTCCATTACAAGCATCGGTAATTCTTATTTCTACAAGTGCTTTTGTGATAAACATCAAACTCAACCCAGAAAATGCATCTTTTTTCCATGTAGATGTGATAAAGACCTTGACCCAAGTGCAAACCCCTAGTCTTCTTATTACAGAAACCATCCACATTTTGATTCCATTGATCAACTTAGTAGGAGTGAGAAATTATCAAAGCACAAGAGGCTTTTCCAAGTCACAGAGGTCTTACAGAATAATTGATGAAGAGATAACCAGGACAATCAGGATCATAGGTGATTTAGTGTATAAATAAAGCTATGAAGCAGCAGCTGCAAGCCTGAAACATAAACAAAAACCAGGGAAACATCAATCTTGGAAAGGGTACTCGATCTCTCTTCTTGTTTCTTTGGTCTTGTTAGTTATGTTGGTTATTCCACAAACTACTGCTGCTTCTACTGAAGAAGCTAATGCTCTTCTCAAGTGGAAAGCCAGCCTTCAAAACCAAAATAATTCCCTCTTTTCTTCATGGATTCTTCTTCCTAACAATGCCAAAAGTTCTTCTACCAGTCCATGTAATTGGTTTGGAATACTTTGCAAAGATGCTGGAAGCGTCATCAGAATAAACCTCAAAAATTATTTAAGAGGTACCCTTCATGACTTTTCATTCTTATCTTTCACAAATCTTGCAGAAATCGATTTCAGCATGAACCAACTCTTCGGAACCATCCCACCTCAAATCGGCTACCTTTCCAG
Organism: Hamamelis virginiana; assembly: GCA_017140935.1. Taxonomy (NCBI): domain Eukaryota; kingdom Viridiplantae; phylum Streptophyta; class Magnoliopsida; order Saxifragales; family Hamamelidaceae; genus Hamamelis; species Hamamelis virginiana. The sequence goes on from JAESVK010062403.1 coordinate 6,764, forward strand.
ACTCACCTATCTTGAACTCTCTATCAATCTTTTTACCAGGAAAATCCCACCAGAAATTGGCCTGCTAAGAAATTTTCGAGTCAGACACATCTTTGACAATCAGCTAAACGGCTCAATTCCCGTAGCAATAGGTCAATTAAGGTCTCCATCTAAGCTTGCTCTGTAAAAAAATCAACTTTCTGGCTCCATTCCTCCAGAAATTGGAAATCTCTCCAATCTTGTTGAAGTTAACATTGATAGCAATCATCTAACTGGTCCCGTCCCTTCCACCATAGGAAACTTGTCAAAGCTAACTTTGTTGAACTTGTTCAACAACACTCTTTCTGGTCCAATTCCCTCTGAGATAGGAAAGTTGAAATCTCTCCAACAGCCGAACTTTTAAACAAACAATCTTAATGGTTCAATCCCGTCATCGTTAGGTGATCTGAGTCAGCTTATCCTTTTATATCTGTTTGATAATCAACTTTTTGGCCCCATTCCTAAAGAACTAGGAAACTTGAAGTCCCTCGTTAGTCTGGATTTAAGCAAGAATCAACTCAATGTCTCTATTCCTGCTTCATTCGGTAAATTGAGCAGCTTGAAAAGTTAATCCTCCATGCCAACCAGCTTTCTGGTTCCATTCCTGAAGAACTAGGAAACTTGAAGTTCCTCATTACTCTGCAATTAAGCGAGGATAAGCTCAACGGTTCTATTCCTTCTTCACTTTGTAATTTGAGCAACTTGGAAACGTTATGCATCCGCGACAATCGACTTTCTGGTTCCATTCCAAAAGAAATGGAAAATCTGAAGAAGTTGGTTGTACTGCAAATGGACACAAACCAGTTCACTGGTTACTTGCCCCAAAATATTTGCAAAGGTGGATTGCTTCAGAATCTCAGTGCACACGACAACTATTTCGTAGGTCTGATCCCCAAAAGCTTGCGAAACTGCACAAGCTTGATCAGAGTTCGACTCGAGAGGAATCAACTCACTGGAAATCTATGTGAAGCATTTGATGTTTATCCAAACCTGGATTACATGGGTCTAAGCAACAACAATTGTTCTGGTGAAATTTCTCAAAATTGGGGAAGATGCCCGAAATTGACAACCTTGCTGATCAAGGGGAATAGTATTACTGGCAGCATATCACCTGAGATTGGAAATTCTCATCAGCTGCATGTGCTTGATCTTTCTTCAAATCATTTAGTTGGGAAGATTCCAAAGGAAGCTTTGTTGACGCTAATTTTGAATTATGCTGTTTTTCTGGGCAGCAACCATGAAGCTTTTGAAAAATATATGAAAAATATTTTTTGGGATTTTCAAAGCTTGCCACTTATTGACTTCATTAATATAAGGTCTTAACAAAGTCTAGGAAGAGTTCCCATGATTTTTTTTATGACCTAGGATAGCCACACTAATTTTTTTGTAATTAAAAGTCAAATCTGGAAAATCTGACTCTCTATCGTAAAATGTCTCAAAGTGATACCATATGATGGAATCAAGTGATGAGACCCCTGTCATTGGAAAGAGGACTGAAAAACCTAGTGAATTGAAGTGTTTCCATGACTTATTTCGTTGTAGGTTATGCCCAACAAATGCATTTGTGAAGAAATTCCAGAATCTGCCATGGTTTGGAGTTCATGTCACAAAGTGCTTTAAAGTGATACCAAACGTTGGAATCACCAAACGAGACCTATGCCATTTGAAAGAAGACTGAAAAACCTTGTGAAATAGAGTATTCTCACATTTTAAAAGTTAGTTTTAATATAGGAAAGTTTAGTCCCAAAACAGTAGCTGAATTCTAAGTTTTTGTTGAAAAACTGGGTTTGTGTCTTTCCTAGAATTTGTGTTTTGAGTTATTATTTAAATTCCACCTTTGTAGGTTAATAGTGATTAATCTACTATGCATATTAAGGTGTTAAATGCATGATAGGAATTATATAAATAATTTCTCAAATTAAATTCTATATACTTGAAACCCTAATAGTGTTAATTAGAAGTTTCACTTGTTTAAGGAAATACACTAAGAATAGTCATATGTGACACGATAGGATTCTTTTTAAATGAGATTTAAAAGAACTTGTTTATTGTAATGTGTTAGATATATTTTGTTTCATCATTTTACCCACTCTAACTAATGTGATTTTACCCATGTAATTGTTACCTGATGTACCTATAAATAGCTACAATGTCTAAGGCATTGATGGGTTTTGGAAATACAAGGGAAAATTTTCATATATCATTTTGTTGATTCATTATGGTATCAGAGCCATCCATGGAGTCCTCCACCACCAATGTCACGGCCCATTCATCTTCCTTATCTTCTCTTTCCACCCTTTCTAATGCACACCATTTTTTATCTCTCAAACTCACTCTTACCAATTTCTTATACTGGAAAACTCAACTCATTCCCTATCTTCGTGGTCAAGCCCTCATGGGTTTTATTGATGGTTCTTCTCCTTGTCCCCCAGCTACAATCACAGTCGATAGTAAGTCTATATCCAATCCTGATAATTTTCTTTGGATTTGACAGGATCAACTTTTGGTCAGTTTTCTTGTTGCATCTCTCACTGAAGAGGTCATTCCCCTTATTGTTGGTCTCGAGACCTCTCAAGCCATATATCAGACTCTAGAAACTTCATTGGCATCGGCTTCTAATACCAGAATTATGCAAATTCATTTTGATCTTCACAACTTAAAACAGGGTAATCTATATGTTACCACCTATCTTCAGAAGGCTAAGTCATATGCCGATGCTCTTAATGCTGCTGGTCATCCACTCTCTTTAATAGATCTGAATATCTACATCTTGCGGGGCTTAAGATCTGAATTCAAAGACCTAATTACTACTATCAATGCTCGTCCAGCCCCAACCCCTTTTGCTGAACTCTATAGTTTGCTATTGAGTCATGACTTCATTCATGCTGATTCTAAGGCCTCTCTTCATATCTCCACTCCTTCTGACATCACCCCATCTGCTCATATGGTTCAACACCAACCCTCTAATGTTCGTGGTCGTGGTCGGCTCTCTCGTGGTCGAGGTTGTGGTGGTCATGGTAGTGGTGGTCATTTCTCCTACCGCTCGAATGATTATTTTTACAATGGTCATCCTTCTCATGATGGTTATCACAACCGCTGTCAGATCTGTCAACGACCAAATCACACAACAATTAATTTCTATCAGCGGTATAATCATACCTCAACTCCCTCTGCTCACCTAGCTACTATTCATGATGCCAATAATTATCAAGCTTGGTTTACCGAATCAAGAAAAAGTCAGATGGTACCATTGAAAAATTCAAGGCCCGCTTGGTTGCCAAAGGTTTTCATCAACAGCATGGAGTTGATTACACTGAAACCTTCAGTCCAGTTGTTAAACCTACAACCATTCTCATCATCTTATCACTTGTTGTCTCTAAGGGTTGGACCATTTGTCAGTTAGATGTGAATAATGCCTTCTTGCATGGGCATCTCAATGAAGAAGTTTACATGACTCAACCACCGGGGTTTCATGATCCTGATAACCCTACACATGTTTGTCGGTTACACAAGTCCTTGTGTGGACTCAAACAAGCTCCCCGTGCTTGGTTCCATTGGCTTTCATCATTTCTATTAAACACTGGATTTGTGGCTTCCAAGACTGATCCATCTTTATTTATCTCATTGCAAAATGGATCTCCTACTTATATTCTTATTTATGTTGATGACATAATTGTTATAGGTGATAATTCTATGTGCCTTCATGATCTCATTCGTTCACTTGGTTTTGAGTTCTCCATTAAAGACCTTGATAAGCTTCATTTTTTCCTTGGTATTGAAGCCACTTATCACTCTCAAGGTCTTTTTCTCTCTCAGCGACAATACATCAATAATCTGCTTCAGAAATTAGGAATGGCGAACTCCAAACCCGTCTAAACCCCAGGTCTAGCTGGACAAACTCTCTCCAAAGTTGGTTCCACTACACTGTCAAATCCCACTCCCTATCGTCAAGCAGTTGGTCCTCTCCAGTATTTGACGTTGACCAGACCAGACATTGCCTACTCAGTCCATAAAGTGTGTCAATTCATGCATGAACCTACTGAAGACCATTGGTTAGCTGTGAAATATATTTTACGATACTTGCAACTCACATGGGATTTTGGACTTTTTCTATCCACTAATAGCTCTACTGCCATTTCTGTATTTTCTGACTTGGATCGGGCAAGATGTCCGGACGATCGGCGATCCACCAGTGGCTACAGTATCTATCTTGGCTCAAATATTATTTCGTTGTCCTCAAAGAAACAGCGCACTGTCTCTCGATCCTCCACTGAATCTGAATACAAAGCCATTGCTGCTGCCACATCAGAGGTTACTTGGGTCCAGTCTCTTCTTGGCAAACTTGGTATTTCTCTGTTGCAAGTCCCTACCTTATGGTGTGACAATCTCGGGGCAACCTATCTTACTTCCAATCCAATTTTTCATGCGTAAACCAAGCATGTTGAAACCGACTTTCATTTTGTACGAGATAAAGTCTCCCGCAAAGAGTTAAATGTGCATTTCATCTCCACTGAGGATCAAATTGCGGACATTCTTACAAAAGGATTAAGCTCCAAACTGTTTCAATTTTTAAGGGACAAGTTGAAGGTTCATCCATTTCCCCCTTCAACTTGAGGGGGGTGTTAGATATATTCTATTTCATCACTTTACCCACTGTAACTAATGTGATTTTACCCATGTAATTGTTACCTGATGTACTTATAAATGAAAGGTTCTGTGAAAACCACAGACATGGATGCGCAGCGGAAGAGGGTAAAAACAAAACTTTTTCGTTTAAAAAAAACATCCATGTTCACAAAACCAATATGAATCGATTCAAGCATTAGGATCATATATATAAACAAAACACAATTAATCAAAGCATATAAAAGCTTACTTGAATGTGTTCTTCGGTGTAGGAATCCTTCAAGTTTCAAAAGCATGAAACCTCCAAAGCGTATCCACACGAGAGCAAAACTCCGAAAGCTTTTCTAGTCTTCCACAACCCTTTGTGGCAAGCTAGAATGGAGAGGGAGAGGAGAGAGAGA
>JAESVK010062415.1:0-15420 GCA_017140935.1 Hamamelis virginiana
TCAATTGATCGAGGAGGGATCAAGATCGGTGCATAATCTTATACTGTCTGTGAATTAATGATAGATTGTAGCTTAAATTGTTTGTAATTATTTGATACAATCATTATATGCACAGACACTTTGCACTTTTGTGCAACTCTCATTCGGGAGAAAATTCATTCCAAGTTATTGAGTAAATTGTGAGAAATCTCTTGAATTAGATCCAATCTCAAATTCATTCCAAGTATATACTTAGATGTTAGTTGCTTGAAGGATACACTAGGATCTCAAGTTAATTTAGCCATAATTACTTCCATAAATAAGTGATTTGATTAATCCTATAAGGTAGAACAATTAGTCTTGGTGCTTAGCTCCAAGTAAGTAGAAGGTTTTAAGTTCAACTAGATCTCCTCACGAGCTAGCTGCTAGTTTAATTTTTTGAGTTTGCCATACTCATGCAAAATAGACAGTGATCTTATTCATGCTGGATAATTCTACTTGAGTTTCGGGGTTTACAATTCAAGACAGGGGATCATTTATATTTCATCGATTGTTTTTTTGTTTTGTCAAACTATTTCATTGATTGGTATAAGGTTAACAAAATATATGTAGAAATAGATTCACACATTCTATACAACAAAGTTGACAAAGAATTTCAATCAAATACAGTTGAATAAGAGCACATCGAACTTTAATAACTGAGGCATTTAATATGGTGAAATTAGCCAAGTGACGTTTCAGCTCACATAGCAATGTCACATAATCATAATATACTGGAGTTGTTGATGGCATACCACACCAACTATCATGTCAACCTAATAAACAGAAATAATAACTAATATTGCACACCTTGTTAACAATCCATGCATATTATAATGACACCATTGTCGGCGTTCGAATCCTCTGCTTGGGCTTTGGTTTGCATGGGTTTAAAGGAGATGGTGACATGTCACTGTGAAGGAGATCCAATGGCTGGAATTAAATGGAGCCTCTAAATGACCAAAAACCATGAGTTTTTAAGAGTGAGAGACATAACATCGTGAATCAGGATCCTCTACTTGGGTATGAATCAGTGTGTCATCTCTTGGGTCAACATTTGAGCTGCAATCCAGCCAGTATAATATGATTCAATGTAACTCCATGGTAATAACTCAGAATGGGAATCCCATCTGTCCATTCCCATATACCAAACAGCGTCGAGAGTGCCTCTGCTGTCCTTATAAGGAGCCAACATAGATGGTTAAAAACTTAGAAGAGACAGCCTTCAGATCATCCTCACTTTAACAATGCTAGCCTTCAAATTGATCATCCCATCTGTCCATTCCCGCATTCCAAACGCGCCGCTTTGCTATCCCAACGAGCCAATATTGATGCTTAAAAACTTAAAGCGACAACCTTCGGATCATCTTGACTTAACTGCATAAGAATGCAAGTTTAAGAGCAACTCCAACGGTAAGGCATTTTCCCACCCAAAGCCATTTTTGGCTACTGATAAAAAAAGACCCCTCTCCAATGGTTCAGGCATTTCCATATCAAAAAATTGCTCCTAGCAATAAATTGAGCCAAATTTGATTAAACTTTTAGCCCTAGCAATTTTTCTCCAAGATACAAAATGTATTGAAATATATATGTACTTGTTTGCAAGGGAAGAGAGAGGGAGCGCTCCAAAAAATAGCTTGCATCATTGGAGCACCTCTAGCCAAATGCCTAGCTATTTCACTGTAGCTTAGCCAAAAAATGGATATAGATGGCCAAAATGGCTTTTGCCATTGGAGATGATCTAATATCTAGTTGCTGATCTGTTGCACAAATCCTTCAAAGCATCATTGCTGGAAACTAGACATTCTTCTTGCATTGCTTGAAACAACAGCAGGATCGGCTCTGGTTTGGACGACAAAGAAGAAGAAGAAAGCGATGCAAAAAGTTCTGTACATATTGTCTGCAACATTGAAGATGAGCTGTCTGCAACCCATTTTATGTGTTTGATGGCAATTGGAACCTCTCTAGCATCAGCTAAACATTTAAGCAGAATCACATGGGAGGCTGTGTGTCCAAGATCATAAGAAAGGCCATGGAGTAACTCAGAGGCAGCAAGAAAATGACCTGCATGGAGCACATACAGACTTGAATAAATCTAAGAACAAATACCCATAAAATAATGGGACATTAAAGCAACAACCCTATCAGTTTACACCATTAATTTTGGCAAAAAACTGTAATGAATTAAATTTGAAACACCAGCCACACCACGAAATAATGTCAAATATGAATGTTCAAAGGTGAATAAAACTTGCCTTCTTTGCAAAGATTAAGGATAAATGTGGGCAATATGGTTCTTGCAAGCATTGCATCCTGTTCAACAGACCTATTGAAAACTTCAAATGCAGGTTTGGGATTTTGTTCTTGACAAAGCCCCTGGAGGAGAGATGTGTAAGTTGTAGCATCTGGAGCTACCCCCTTATCTAACATGTGGTGAAAGAGCCGTTGAGCCTCTTCTATTTGACCCACCTCTGAAAACTTCTGGATGAGGATGTTGTAGGTCCTCAGGTTTCCACCACACCCACTAATAAACATTTCATCCCACAGCCTTTTTGCAGGGCGCAGTAGATCTTCTCTACAGCAGGCTTCCATAAGAGAATTATAAGATGAAACATCCGGACCCAACCCTTTCTTCTTTATCTCCTGAAGAATCCCATAAGCTTCTTTCACTTTCCCCGCCTTGCACATGAATGAAACCATCACATTGTAACTCTCCAAATCTGTAAAGTAATCGTTGGCAGACAAAATCCTAAACACCTCCAACAATTCATCGGTTTTGCCATGCTTACAGAGATTCCTACTCAAATTGCTCAATGTAAGAAGAGTTGGTAATCTCTTCTTTGCAAGCATAAACTTAAAAACCAATGTCGCTGAACTGGGATCAACGGCTGAAACTGATCCAATTAAAGCATTGAGAACATCATCCTCAATTGGGAAATTACCACTCACAATCACTTCACCCAATTCTTTTGCTTCACGTATCCGTCTCTCTGAAATCAAATCAAAGATAAACTCCCTATAATCACTAGTCCTTGGAGCAACCCCGAGCTTTCTCTTCTTCTTCAAGACCATCTCTGCTTCGACCACACTACCCATTAATCGAAAAGCTTCGGCAACAATCCTATACGCCATAAAATCAGGCTTGCAGTCCCTACTCCTCAGTTCCTCCAATAGCAATAAAGCCTCTGACACTCTAGATACTTGACAAAGGCCGTGAATGATCAAAACCGCGATAATCGACCCATTAATCTCTGAATTACGCTTCTTAACCTCTTCTAACAGACCTAACATTTTACCCATCTCAGCATTTCCACAAAACCTCCACATAAAAACACCAAACCCAAGAGTGCTCAAAGGGATATCTTTAAGAGACATTTCATCAAACAACTTCTGTGCATTATCAATATACCCATCAGAAGCAAGAGCAGCTAAAAGCGAGTTACAAGTTTCAGGTCCAATATCACGACTCAGTGAGATAACTTGATTAAAAATAAAAAAAGCGCTCTGGGTTTTCTTACCAATGATCTGGGAATCGATTAAAGAGCGATAAATTGAAGGGTCAAGATCAATTCTCTGGGATTTAACCTCTTTCAAAAGCTTATCTACAGCGTTGAATTGGCGGGAAATGGAGAGTGATTTGAGGATGGATTGGTAGGTGAGGGAAGTGTGGGTAAAACCGGGTTGTTGAGAAGCCCAGTTGAAGAAGCCGAGAGCGAGTGAGTGTTGGTGGAGGAGGAACGGGTCGATGATTCGAGCGACGAGTGAGGGTGTGAGCGAGTCACGGCAACCGAGTCGATGAAGCGTCTGCTCCAAAGATGGGTTCCATGACCGAGTCGGTGCAAAGCGATTCGAAGCGGAGATCAGAGCTCGGCTTATCACAGTTGCTGCCTCACTCGCTGAAGGTTTCATGAATGTAAAAGGGAGACAGAGAGAGAGAGGAGGAGAACAGTGCGTCTTCAATGCACTTGCAGTTTTGGTTGTTGCACGCAAAAACGGTGCGTTTTAGTTGCTGTTTTTGAAAACAAGTGTTTTGGCCTAGTGGAATGTATTATGTTTATTTATTTATTTATTTTATCGATTAGGTTGAAGAATATGGAAATATAAAAGGAAAAAATAAAAAATAAAAAGTTAAGAAATAATGATTTTGATTGCGACACATTGACCTATATAGTTTTGATTTGTGATACTTTACAGTTTACACTATTATCTCAGTTAGCCATTTGTTTCTTTGAGTAGAAAATGGTGTTAGACTTGTTATTTTTTTTATACAATATTTATCCTGGATTATTAATGTATCTACAAGCATATCAGTGAAGGTTCATGATTTTTCTTAATATATTTTATTTGTTATGAATTTTATTTACTGTATAGAAAAAAATAATTCATAAAAGTTAAAAAATATTGAAAAAAAATAATGAAACTTCACCGATATACTTGTACATACATTTACAATTCTGAAAAAATACTAGATAAAAAAAAAAAGAAGCATAAGTGATTATCACCATTTTTCAGTCGAAGAAACAAATAGTTAATTAACAAAAGAATGCAAAGTGTCACAAATCAAAATTACATAGGAACAATGTATCGCAATTGAAACTATAGGGGTGTAAAGTATTTTTCCCTCATCGTATAGAGGGTCAAAGTATAATTTTTTCAAAAAAAAATATAAGTAGGATACAAATTTATGTACATAATTTAATATCTTTTACATAGGCAAACTGGTGATTCAAATATTTTAAATGGATTTTACAATCCAAGGACAATAAATGCTTGATTTTGAACCGAAGTTTGATGAATTCTTACCCAACATTTGAATTGTAAGACAACAAGTTAGATCATAATAGTGTCAAATATGGGAAGAACTCATATTTTGGCACCGTAACACTTCCATATATGGAAATGGGAGCCCCAAATGGGAGCTCCCATCATAGATACTTTAAGCGAGCCTTTTGTTTTACAAAGTCTTTTTGCAGTACCAGTACCTAGCATGTTCTCCTCCTCTTATAAAATAGATGCCTTTTATAGAATTTTTTAGCCAGAAGTCCCTCGTATAAGTCTCATAACCCATTAAGTCCATACGAGTTTTCCATAACCCAATAATTCCTTCCATTTATAAAATTATTTTTCGAAAGTCAATATATATTTTTTTAAAGACAACATTACCTCTATTTTTTGTTACAATTTGTTTCACGCATTTATCTTACTTTTCCTTTTAATTAATTCTTTCCATTTTATATTATTTTCAAATTTGAAAGAGATTAGAAAAATCTCTTTTGGCTTATTATTATTTTTTTTTTCCTTTTTTAATGTTTCTAATTCAAATTTGAATGAGTTAAATTCATATATATTCCGTATCTTCATGATTTTCTTCAGATTTACTTTGTTTTTATAGAAAAATTATATGTATGATTGAATGTCAGCGGGTTGAAATGTATATGGGATGACAAGTAATTTTCTTATGAGGACTTCCTTATATGAGGACTTGGCTTTTTTGCCAATATAAAATAGGTATTTTGAAAAATTGACCGTTGGATTTAATATTATTCCTATGTATGACAGACATGCCAAAAATTACAATGATCGGACCACTGGTTTTTTAAATACAAGCTGTGAAAAATTAAATACCTATATAATGCTTAACAGTCTGTATCTCAGAAACCGGTGGTCCGATTACTGTGATTTTTGGAATGTCTATCATACACACGAAGAATATTAAATCCAACGGTCGGTTTTTCAGAATACCCATTTTATATTGGCCAAAAGACCAAGCCCTCATATAAGGAAGTCCTCACAGCCACAGGAACGGAACTCACGAGATTGATGACCACAATGAAAAACACACACACACACACACATATATAACCGATCCTGTAAGGACGTTCTTATGCTTTTATCATAAGGACACTTTCACTGGGAGACGTATTTTTGAAAATTCGACTGTTGGATTAAATAATATTTGTAGGTATGTCATGGCTACCAAAATTCACAATAATTTTTGGCAAATATGACATACATTAGAAGATTATCTAATCTAACGGTCAGTTTTTCAAAATACCAATCCTAGTGAAAAGTGGACCTTAATGGATCATCTCTCTCTCTCTATATATACTAGCCACCGCGCACACGCGATGCGTGTGCAACACGGTGCTGTTTAAAATTAAAAAAAATTCAAATTAATTAATTTATTTAAAAGTGTGTGTATCATAATCTTAAAACTATCTGCCAAGTATATTCATGTTCATTTAAAATCATTCATTCGGACCTTCATATTTCTATTCACCATATTTCAAGACCCATTAATATGTTGTCCACGATAAGATATGATAATCTTCTAACAATTTTTTTTTTTCTATTTTCTATTTTATTTTTTTGGTGAAAATTACATTATCTTTAAAAAAATAGCGACTTTAAATACAGTTAGTATGATCATAATTGTAAATATTAAAATTGATTAAGTTAAAAATAACCAAGGGAAATTATATAAAATAAGCATATAGTATAAATGAAAAATTGTATGGAAATCAAATATTTAAATTTCATTTATGTTATTTTCGGATTTTTGTAGTTTATGTTTTTAGATTTTCATAGGATTGAAATAATCAAAATTGTGTCCCTATAGGATACTACAATTGATATAGTGGATTCTAGTTGTTATTAGACTTTGAAGTTTATGTTTTTATTTTAATGTTTCTAGCTATTAGGGTTGAAATAGTTAAATTTGAGTCCCTATAGTATATTCATTGAATAGAGAGTCACCTCAATTAAACCCCTTTAAATTATAATTACTTATTTACCGAGGAGTTCCATGAATCTACAATGAAATACATTAATCATATAAGGAAAACATAATAAATAATAAGAAAAAGATAAAGCAAAGAATGATAATCTAAAAGAAACAATTTAAAAATAAAATTTTGGAGCATTGAAAGAGAGTGAAGGGGGAGGGAAGATAGATAGTGGTTAGAGTTTTTTTTTTTTTTTTTTTAGAAGGATAATGGTTGGGTGAGAAGTTATCTAAAGAAGAAGATTACAATGTGTATTCAACTTTTGAAACACCATCATCTAATGAGGTTTAGATAATGATTTATTTGTTTTTTAATTTATAACTGCTAGAGGGAACGTTTAGATTTTGAAACTCATTGTAAATAGGGAGTTATGGTTATTTTTTAAATTCCATAATTGTAGGAAGTTGTGGGGAGTTATGGGTGAGAATATAATGACATATTCACCCTCCGTTTTATTATTTTCCATTATACTTTTTAAGGATATTTTTGGTATATAAACTTGACCAGGCAAACTCACCCTTCTGGCTTATAAATTCCACTAGTCACCGTGCACACGCGATGCGTGTGCAACTCGATCGCGTGTGCAACGCGATGCATTATATCAGAATGTTATTAATTTTTTTAATAGGTTTGTATTTGATCACACAAACATCCATTATGGAATTTATAGAAATATGTGAAATAATGTATTAAAGTACAATTAAAAATTTGTATCATAATTAAACAGAAAATGAAATTAAATTAAAAGAGGGAATCATATCCTTATGATTGTTATACACATTGACTTGTACTTTTGATCATTCTGTAACTCACGATGCCTATAAAAATGAAAATTTTAGTGTTAGTATTTTGATATGTAAGATCGATATATCTATATAATAGATAAAATTTAATGAAAATGTTACCTCATCGATGTAAGACCAGACAAAAATTTATGTTCCTCAAATATATACCAAAGTTCTTGGTGCTTTAAATCTGTATATGTTCCTGAAAGAATTATAGGATTCATTTGTTAAAAAATTAAAAAAGACATATTGATATAATGAATGATAACAATTATACAATCATTAACAGTGGTCTTACCTTATTTACTGTGGTATAATCAATCCGATGGCAGTAAAATTTCCTTGTAAACTACATTTCTGGTGAACACTCCATCCTCAATTTGTAATGCCCCCTTTTTAATCAAAATTTTTGTATTCATGAATGAAACTCCTCTTGATAATGCCACATACAGTTGCCCATGACTGAAAACGTGATATGGTAAGTAGATACCAACATGTGGTATTGTTTGGCCCTGTGATTTATTTATTGTGAGTGCGAAACTCAATTTTATGGGAAATTGCTTTCTCGTCATTTCAAAAGGGAGTCGTATGTTCTCTGCTGTTTTTAGCGGGATCCTGGGAAGGAAAACTCTTGTTCCAGCAAATTGTCCAGATAAGATTTCAGCGTCGATAAGATTATTGTAAGATCCACGACATACTAATCTTGTTCCATTACACAGTCCAATTTTAGGGTCAATATTTCTAAGTAACATGATGGGAGCACCCTTTTTCAGAATCAATTTATGCGGTGGCAGACCTCCTGGTGAGATTGAGTTTAAGAACTCCTGCTGATACAAATTTGTTGGGTCATCATCCACTGAGTCAAATGAGTATAATATATATTCTTCACCGTGGAACAAACTGATTATATGTTCATTGAGCTTATCAACATCTTCATTACACGGAGTTAGCAGTGCCCTCTCGACCATATATGTAGCATCATTCAGACGATTACATAAATCTGGAAAAATTAAATCTATTAACTGATTAATCGAATTCTCACCATCCCATGGAATTACCATAGATGATGGCAACTTTATCATATCATCTTCAACAGTAGGTTCGTCCCCATCACCAACACCAAGTAAGAATTCTGAGAAATGTCGATCACTAACGGTCCTCATATTCTGTTTAAGATGCAACACCTTTACTTGATCCCAAAAAGATGATTTGACTACACAGGCCTCCACCATTTCAGATCTCGTTCCATTTGGCACAACTGGAAGTACTTGTCGAAAATCACCTCCGAATATCATGATATTTCCTCCAAAAGGTAAATCATTAGTCATTATATCTTTAAAAGTTCGATCCACCGCTTCGAATGCATTTCGATTTGCCATTGGTGCTTCATCCCAGATAATAGCCGTGGCACGTCTTATCAGTTCTGCTAAATCAGATTGTACACTAATCGAGCATATAGAAGATGAATCTGCATTTATAGGAATCTTGAATCTGGAATGAGCTGTTCTTCCACCGGGCATTAATGTTGCTGCTATTCCGGATGTTGCTGTTGATATTACAATGTGACCTTCTCTTCTTAAGCTTGCCATCAATGTACGATACAAATATGTTTTTCCAGTACCTCCCGGACCATCTACAAAGAAAAGTGCATTATCACGATGTTCGATGGCTGTTATGATTGAGGTGAATGCAAAATTTTGATCTTCATTTAGATTATTTATCGCATCGATATCTTCATGAGGAATGATGATCGAGAGCTCATCTTGTATGATCTTTGGCAATTCGGAATTATTTTCAAAATCATCTGTCATTGGAGGAAGATCATAGTCTGAAATGTTTTTATGATGCTGGCGTAATAGATCATTCAAGTCTCGCAAAAGTTATTTATTACAGAAAATCTTACATTAATTGTAGATGGGTAATCTTCAATCATGAATTGCCAAAATTCTTCCCACAACCTCCGTACACCGCTTGGTTCACAGTAAACCAAAATGTAACAAATAATCTTCTCAAAGCAGATGGCATTCTAATAGTAGATGCTTCTTGTAAACATTGTCTAGCACTCTCATCTTCTTCTAACAAACCCCGCTTTTCTGCAGATAATTTAAATGTTGGATACGGAATGCCATTTACAGTCAACAAATCTTCAAAGGATTTTGGTCCCCTGATGTGATTTAGCAGGATACCCAAAAAAAACATGTCTCCCTCTGTGGGAGATGCGGTATATATCCTACCAATAACCTTAATATTATTTCTCCTTCGACTCCAATTCTTTTGCGTTGAAATCCATCTGTAATGTTCTGGAAATTCCCGGTATAAATATTGATTGGCTTCTGGATCACGACAATTCATATCAAAAAATTCGGTGAGCATCGTCTTACTGTGTATTTCATCTTGCAAAACATCATTGATTGTTTGGTGACTGTAAAATCTCACTTGCTGCTGATTAGGAAGATGAATTTGTAATCGTTCCACTGATGGGTATCTACGATACATAGGAAACTTATATATTTTCCAAAGTGCCTCCGGTGCACAAACCCATCTTGCATCAACAAATTTTTGTATTTCATCATTAATCGTACATGGACGTACTTCAAGAGTTACTCTATCTGGACCTTTGTAAACATACTTATATAAGTATTTCACACTCAGGATGCTTGAACAAATCTCAACATTGATATGGCAATCATATTTCAATAGTAGCCATGGGTTGTATGGGATAACCCATCTATTATCCACCATAACACTGTTACGATTGTTCAATGGAACAGGGCTGCTATCTCGTCTTCGATAAATTGGATATGAATCGTTACCCTGAATGGTGACGGCTGAAAATGGCTTAGGGTACTGCCTCTTACACTTTCCATTTATCATACATGGTGACCGTTGGTTATGCATTCCACACGGACCATGTATCATGTGCTTTAATACTGCTTCATATAACTGTGGATCTTCATCTATATTCGGGATCTCAGCTCTAACAATGCGGTCGTAGTCATCTGGGCTATGTAGCTTATCATCTTCATGTAATATAATAAGCATGTGCACATGTGGAAGACCACGTTTTTGGTACTCAACGACGTGGACATGGGCAACAACTTTACCCAAGACTCCTCTATTAAGTACGTTTGCCTTTAATTCCTCATATTTGGCACGAAAAATTCTCGTTAGTAAATCAGGTCGATCTTGTGGTGATTGCCCATCGAGTAGCTCATTCTGTATTTCTTCCCAATTTGGATTGCAGGTCATGGTTAGAAAAAGGTCAGGCTTTCCGTATTTCTGAACCACCGCCATTGCATCTTGATACCTTTGGTACATGTCTCGCGGGCTTCCAACGAAAGATGAAGGCAAAATTGTTCTACGACCAATATTCCCTATTTTAAGATAAAATGAATTGATCATGATGTTTAGTTTTTTAGAAGCAGACAATAAGAATTTATTTAATTGTTGCAGTTGCAGCGCTCGAACCTGCATAGTTTTCACCGGCATTGAATGAATCTTGAAGTCCTTGATATAGTTCTGCTCGAATAACATTTTGATTATTACGAATCCATCGGAGCTTATGCGCTTCAATCTTGACATAGTTATCAACTACATATTGTTGGAATAGGCGTCCAGCACGGAGAAGTATTGATCGATCATTTTCGCGAATCTGTGAATTTAAAGAATTAGTATGGTTTTTAAATTTTTGTATATTGAAGATATATTTTTAAAATTGTAATTCTAAAGTATAGAATAATAACCTGAAACATATATGCATAGTAGTCACGACATGTAACTCTCCTTCCATTGTCATTGTGAGTATTTGCATCCCATCCATATGTCCCATACGGTAATAGCAAGGGATATTGTAAAGGATCGTAATATCCAACAACGTCTTTTACGTTTAATAGTCCCCCACCAATTGATTGAACGATGATATCTCTTCTATTGATATTTGCAACTTCATCCCCACCAACTATTACTGCAGCAACTTGAGATGCTGATGGTAAACTGTACTGACGTCAAGTAGATGGTTGCTCTTTGAGAATAAGCCTACAGTTTTGAATGTCTTGGCGCTGTGCTAGTTGATGAAAGTTGTGCACAAACGGATTATGCTCATGCAAGATTCGTTGTAACTTCTCCATAATGTCTCTATTTAGAACCTCATTTTCTAGAATTCGATTTTCTAATTCATGTTCGGTGTCATATATATACATTTGTAAAAATCGTGGTCTGCTATTTTCAACCGGTAAAAGACTACCAATCTTATGATAAATAGCACCTTGAGCTCGAAATGTATATACGCCACGTCCACCAATTGATAAACTATCATCAACATGTACACCCATTGACGTAAAAGAGAAGACATGGTTATAAGATCGAATGTTTTTTCTAAAATTGTTTCCCTCTACAGTTTGTGAACAGAATAGTTCGAACATATCAGGTGGCGATGGAATTAGAGGCAAGATGGTTTTTCCTTTCAAGCAACACATATCGTTGGATTCATGATGGAACAGGCGTGCATTGCAATGTGGACATATAGATGGTGTAGGCAAACAATGTCTTTTTATTCTGGAATTGACATGGTAATCTCTAGCACAGTTATGATTCCCCAGCGTACGTCTCGTTTGATGAACTGAATTATATATGAGTAATAGTGAGTATATTTCTAATAAAATATATAATTATATTTTTTGATAATAAACTAATTTTATTGGAGATCACAATATTGGATAAATAAAATTTTACCTTCCAAAGTAGGTGGGCATATACGTTGTTCTCCACATGTGTTTCCAGCTTCATTAACGATTTGATTTGGGGTTGAAGGGGGTGGACATTCTTGCATTGGAGGTGGCTGTGTATGTTGCACTCCACTGCTGCTACCAAATTCAGTTACTGATGGAATTGGTGTTGAACGGGCTAGACGCCTTACATCGGTCAGACGCACTCTTCTTCTAATTATTGTTGAATCTATGTTTTGATCTTCATTTTGTATATTATTTTGAACAGGAACCTCATGTCTTGTGACTTCATTGTGAGAATCCATGTCCATATTTATTATTCTTCTTCTTCTCAATTGATAATTGGTACGACGCCTTGCAAGATGTGCTTCCCTATCTTGCTCACTCATTCTCTGCATTCTTTCTCGTTCTCGAACACGATTTGTCTCCCTTCTACGATCAATATATGAATCGGAAATGATTGAACGCCGATTCGAGTTTGGATTACTCATTTTACAATTTGTATGTAGCCTGTAAATTTTTGTAAAATTATTTCATTACATGATATGAATAAGAAAATTATATATGAGTTTTGGAATTTTATGTTTTTTTTTTCTAAATAATTAAATTTAATTTTAAATAATGAAATGATTTTTCCATCAATATGGGAAATGCTAACTAAATTTATTATTCCCATAGATTTTTAGTTTGATATATATGCTATCTAAATTTATCATTTCCATAGATTTAAATAATAAAGTCATGTTCAATAGTGAGTCATTATATAGAGAAGTATAATTATCACTAATCTCTTTTTTTTTTTTTTTTTTTTTTTTTATGATTGACCCTAAATTATCTCTAATTATATAATTTCAACTACATATTAATTATTTTTAATTTTGATGTTTGTATATTATTTTTAATTTTAATTTTTGTAATTTTCTTATCTCTCTCGCCACTTATACTTCCCCACTTTATAATTTAGCATTTAATTTGTGAAGCTTTAAGTGAAACTTCAAATTATCAATATTAAAGAAACTAATATTAGCTTTAAGTGAAACTTTAAATTATCAACATTAAAATTTAAATTATCAACATTAAAATTAACTCGATTTATTTAAGGCACCGTTTTGTTGAACTTTTTAAAGATATTTTTCTGGTTTTTTGTTTTTATAAACTTAGCAATATTAGATTTTTTGTTAAAAAATCAAACATTACATTTTAAATTTATACTTTTTTGTTAAGAAATCATACAATGCTAATTTGAAAAAAGAAAAAAATTAAAAAGTAATTCTAACTTTTTTTATTTATAAGAAATTAAATATTGTAAATTTTTAAAAAAGCAAAAAAGCAAAAAGGAAAATAATTATTTTATAAATTTTGATTTGAAAAAATTAAAATATATATGTGAAATTTGGATCGTAATATCCAACAACGTATTATTATGGGAATTGAATTTTTTATTTTTATTTATGTAATTATTGGATTTTATTAAATTAATTGAAATCTATATTAATATCCGACCCATAAAATTAATTAAGCTCTAAAAATAGAAATTTATTTTAATGTTTAAGAGTTGAATTTAAAATAAAAAATTTATTTTCCAACTATAGAATCAAAAATTTAATTAAATTCATTAGAATTGAATTAATATTTGTTTTGTGTAATCCTAAAAACAGAAATGTAATTGAATTAATATTTATTTTGTGTAATCCTAAACATAACATTTAAGCTCATTTGGTCCAAGGTTCAAAAATGGCTGTTTTCATTTCCAAAGATGAAATGATGGATTTTTTTTTATAATTAGAGATTTTTTGGGTTGTTTTCAATTGTTAAGGACCTACATTTTTTAAATTGATTAAAACAACTTTAAATCATTAACTGGAAAAGGCGTGCATTCAGGAAAAATGCTTGGAGAAGAGTACTCAAAAATGTCCAACCAAACAAAATAAAGAACAGAAACAGTTGTACAAAACTATCCTAAACGGGCCCTTAAAATTCTCCAAACACCAATCATGTATAATAAGAGTCCAATAAGACAATCAATTCCTATCAACTTTTAAACGAACTAACAGTAAGAAATAAAGCCTATAAAACACCACACACAAAAAAAAAGAGTAATCAATATAGAAATATTCACACGTGTTTAAAAAAAAAAAACATCTCATGGTGTATACTTGTTTAGATATAATGGTGATATATATATACACACATAGAGAGAGACAGAGAGAGGACCTGGAGCAGAGTGGTGGCATAAGTAATGTAGTTCCTCATCCGCCCTTGAGTGGTAATGCGAATCTCATTCTCATTAATCGGAGTCTCCAGTCTCGGCTTCTCCACCCCCTCAAACACTCAACTTCAGTGATTCACAGAACAAAAAACAGCAAAAGTAAAAACACAGAATGCACAGTACATACAAAATATTCATTGATGTTTTATGCCATTTTCTTGTGGTGTTCACTTGCTTCAGTTATATGAAATTTTACAGAGATTGAGGCTTATGTGCAAATTGGCTAATTAGTCTGTCGACTACATGACTGGGGTTTAATGTTCAAACTTCAAAGGAGTGCTTAATGCACAAAATTATCTGTTGGGCTTGTGGATTTTTTTTAAATAGATAAATACATTCCATTAAACATACAACTGTGAATTTATTTTTGTGCTGGTATGGAAACCACTCAAAATTTTGGATTAATATGAAACGACTGTATTATAGGAGTCATAACCTTATTTTATGAATTAGGAAACTGAGGAAAGAATTAGGGAATTAGGAAACCTTGGAAAGAAGTAGGGAATTGGTCACTTAGAAAAAAGATGGAAAAGTAAGCTGAATATGTCTTGTGCAGCATAGATATGCTAAGTATCATATAATCACATACATGAAAGATAGTATATTAGCATATCACTATACATATGTGTATACGATGGTGGTTAAGTAGGTAAACATAGTTATGCAACCACAAATTATACTAAGAACCACCTAAATGGCATTTTAAAATAATGAAATAAAATTAATTTCTCTTCATTAAGGATTGTGCAGTGTTTTTGTTGGGATTAGTTTTTAATAGTAAAAGACACATATATCCCCACAGTATTTGATAGAATCATTAATTTATTTATGGGTATTTT
>JAESVK010062424.1:0-18180 GCA_017140935.1 Hamamelis virginiana
GTCGCAATAACGTGTTTATTGCCACTATATTTTTTACCGTTGCAATAAGAGTATTTTCTTTTAGTGAATTCACTAAGGATTAACTCCTTGAAGGTGTAGAAACCTTTACACAGTTTTCTTTATACCAGGTGGAAGACCCTCACCTAAGCTAACAAAGAACTTCAACAATGGCTCACAAAGAACCCCCAAATGTGCTCACAAAGAACACCCCAAGTGCTCACAAAGAACACTCAATACAATCTCACAAAGTAGGTGTGTACAATAAATGCTTCAATAAGCTGATTCACACAAGTATAGAGCACAACTAATAGCTTCTTAAATGATTAACAAGTATAGCTCAAGTGTTTAGTAGAGAATACTTTGAACAATGATGCTTTCAATCAATGATAATAACTATGGTTGGATTGATATGTATAAATGAGGGACAAACCTCTATATATAGCCTTCATGGTCTGAAATGGTCGTTTGAAAAATGCTTTAATGTCATTGGAGGAGAGGAGAAGAGCAGGCTTCATTAAATACACAAAATGCCCAAAATAGAATGAGTCGTTTTGTATTTGCAGGCTCATTAGTCGACTAAGTGTAGACATCCATTTTTTACCACGAGTATGATCATGAATGGTTGTCTGTGATTAGAGGTAAAATAGGGTGTTAAAACCCTAAGTTGCCCAGTTTTACCTTTTTGAGTAGTTAGGTAGAGGTCATTATCACATGTAGGTTTTTAGGTCAGATTGAGTCGGTTCTTTTTGCATTTAGTTTTTAGAGAGTCTAGGAGTATCCCTGTAAAGTTTCATGGCATTCTAAGCCAGTCTTGATAGAAAATAAGACATTTTGTGACTTGAAAAATAGTGTTGTCCTTCGAATCACAAAGGCTCTGAATGGCTGTCGATCTTGTCTCGAATTGTTCCAAGATTTTGGCATGGATATTTAGGGTGTGTTTAATAGCTAAGTTGATCAGTGGCAAGGCCTATTGAGCCTTCTGCTCATGTTTGGCTCGAAAGGCTCGAAAGGCCCTTTCAAGCTCATATTAGGGTTTCGACCGGAAGTGATCGGGATTCGATATTTTTATCAAACCAAAGCCTTCAAAGGCTTCAAAACACTTTCTTAAAACGTTTTAAAACTTGTTTCAAGAAGAAGAAATGATTTCGAGACCAATCGGTTAGTGGATTTCAAAACCCTAAAAGGGCCCGATAGGCCCAAAACAGCTAATCGGCTTGGTTTCTCTCAACCCCTTGACTTTGGTTAAGGTTTTTCATCCTCAAACTCTTCTAGAAACATGGAGAATCGAATCACGATCGTTTTGGCGCTTGAATCGTCAAATTTGGACTTGAAACGGGCCCGGAAAACCGAAAACAGCCGAGACGGGTCGAGATAGGGCAAAATTGGGCTGAGGGATCGATGACCATCCCTCAATGGACGGTTGGCCGTCCAAGCTAGATGTTCGACCATCCTAGGGTGGACGGTCATCCATGCCCAATGCCCAGATTCGCCCAATTTTGATTTTTTGAGAGTTTGGATGCTTTGGGACTCTTCCAATGGCTATCTAGCTCAGCTTGGGACACTTGGCACGACTTTAGAGACGTTGGAAGACTGATTTGAGACCCTTAGATCACTTCTTAGGGTTTTAATGACATCCATTGATCGATTTGAAGCCTTTTCCTATATATACATCACTTAGGGATTAGGTTGGAGGCAAGTTTTTGATCTTGGGAGACTTGGAGCACTTGTAGCAGCCACTAACAACCTTAGCCACGAAATTTAGAGCCATTGGAGGTTAAAGAAGAGTGCTTAGAGCAAGGAAGAAGGAGGCTAAAGGTATGTTTAAGCACACCATTATTCTTGTAGTGGGTTTTTGCATAACATAGTTTAATTTTAGGGATTTTTGGGTAGTTTATATATGTTAGTCTTCTTCTTCTTCTTTTATGTTTTAGGAATCATATTAAGTTCAAGTATTAATGGTTAGGAATAAGAGTGCATGATGTAGAATAGGTTTGGTTTAATGCTTGTATAATATAGATGCATGTTTTTCTGTTTTGAGTCCATATTGTGTGTTTGGTTCATAAAGTATATTGTATGTTTAGGGTTTTGAGTCTTTAGTTTTGTTTTAATATATTAGCTATTGTTTGATTGTTAGGAGCATATTTAGGATTAATTTCATGTTTAGAATGCATACTAGGAATTAGTTTTTGTCTATGTGATTTCATGTTTTCACATAAGAATGTAGGTTTAGATAAAAGTTTGAGTATTCTTTTATATGAGTTTATGAATAACATGCATTCATATTTTGGTTTATTCTACTTCTCTTTTCTTCATTATTATTTGAAATATGGAATGATATGAAATGTGTTCGAGGGAACTTGCAAAGGTGAGTTTCTCCCCTTGTGTTTAGCTAAAGTTATTGTTTTGTATAGTTTTTAGTTTAATATGTTAGTATGCATATTAGGACAATTGTTTGTAATTTTCTATGAATTAATATTGATTTTTAGGACATTTAAAGCATATATTCAAATCTGTCCAGATTTGAATGTATACTTTAAAGTGGCCTAATTATCATTATTAAGCACATTTTTATATAATTTCTTCATGTAGTCTTGTAGTATATTCATGTTGGATGCATGCTAGGGCATTGTCACATTTTTATTATTTTTTTTTACGGTTTTTTAAAGTGATTTAAAGATTATATTTAAATCTGTCCAGATTTATTTATATCTCCAAATCACTTCTAAAAATCATTTTTAAGGCCAAATTTAACTTAGAAATATGCCTAGGTTCACGTAGTTAAATTAGCATGCATTTAGGGCATTTTTTCATGCATTGTAGGGTTAATATTATGTTTGTTTATTTAATTTCAGCATGCATTATTATTAGTATTTAGGATTTTAGATTAACTTAGGATTAGATAGATACCCTAGGTTTAGGAAGGTCACTTGACCTTTCCTAGGACTGTCCTTTGTTGTAAGGACTATATTCAAATTCAAGTAATTGATTGAGTCTAAGAGTCTATCTTCAAGAGAGATTTTGAAAAAATGATTTTTATTAAAAATTGATTTATTAAATGGTGCTTTCATGAGATAGGAATCTTTTAAAAGAGTTTATATTATAAATGATTTCTTTGAAAAAGAAATGATTTTGGAATGAAATTCCATGGATAATGTTGATTTTGAAAAAGGAAGTTTAAATTGAGGTTTACTTCTAGAAGATAAGTTATATCTTTTAAAAATCCTAAACGTATTGGAAATCTTTTAATTATCAAATAATTTTGAAATGTAATTTTGAATGGATAAAAACTTTCGAAGATAGTATCTTAGATAAAGTCGAACACTTTTAAATGATGTAGTTCATTACAATAGGAGAGTCCTAGGGTGAATCGAATTACGTGGACTTTGATCCTTATCAAGTAATTGGTAAGGTACGTAGGCAATCAATAGGGTGCAAGTCCAATCTTAGGATGACTCTAGTCTCCTAAGGTCTTTAGGATTTCTTTGATTTTTATTTTATTTTATTATTATCTATTATCTAGTATTATCTACACTATTTTCAATGGTTGATTAGATAAATAGGATTGATATGATAAGATTTTGATAAAGCCCAATAGTAATTAGGAGACCTTTAATTAGGACGAGGTGGGTGTCTACAAGGAGTTCCTTGGAACCTTCCCACTTCGTAACCTAGCCCCCGAATCCAACTTTGATTCGAAGACCAAGCTTTTCCTTAAAATATGGAGTCAATGTTTTATTGAAAATAAAACTCTTTTTGTGGTTTCCTTGTTCCCTAAAAATAAGGTGGCGACTCTCAGTTTTTTACAAACTCTCATCCTTTTTCAAAAACCCAATCTTGAGTGGATAATAGAGAAGGATAAACGTGGATAATAGAGAAGGATAATAGAGAAGGGTAAATCGAGACGGATAAACATCATCCACAATCCACTCAAGATAAACACCCCTAAGAGTAAACGAGAGGCCTCCCGATCTAGGTTGGCTGGTTCACACTAATCAGTTAAAATTCAAAGTGATTAGTAGACTAATCAGTTAAAATTCAAAGTGATTTTTTTTCCCGGGCACGATTAGTCGACTAGGCAGCTTTGGTTAGTCGACTAGACAAGTCAAATTTTGTTTTACAAAAATCTACGGGCACGGTTAGTCAACTAGGCAAAGATGTTTAGTCGACTAGCTCTTCTGCAGATCCAAACATGGCTACTGGAGTGACATTAGTCAACTAGTCACAAGTACTTAGTCGACTAATCGCCACTTTAGTCGACTAATCACTATGTTTAGTCGACTAGCCTTAGAATTTCTAAAGTATTAGCTTCTGGACCATAGTTAGTCGACTAGACTAGGTTGCTTAGTCGACTAAGCATACTTTTGAGCTAAAAACTTGAAATTCTTAAGTCTATTTCAACTTAACACATCCAAGATAGTTAACTAGGGCTTTCAAAAGCATGTTTGCAAGTTTTTTTTAAGTTAATGAATGTCAATGCAACATGAGAAAACTTTTTGGCTTGAGCTATGCAAGATTAATCAAATGAGTTGCCTTACAAAAGGTTCCTAAACATCATGTCTTCAAATGTCTTTAAGGAATGACTCCAAGATGTCCTCCACAAGCTTCATGATTCAATGTCTTTGCATATTTGTACAATTGGGAGGCTTTGAATGTGATAATGAGCTCCAACAAGATATGACTTTGATTCTATGGAGACAAAAACACTTAACCATTTGTTAGTAGCTAAAGTAATGTTTGTTGATCATCAAAATGTGGTCAATGCAATTGACCTTAGGGCTAACATATATATATATATATATATATAGAAGTGATCTAATCAGCATTTGCTCACTTTAACTAAAGTCAGCAAATAACACAAGTCATTGGATTCTCATTCACTTAATGAAAGATTCATCTCAAGATTCCAATCCAATGGTTTGTATTATTTGCTTACTTTAGTTAAAGTCAGCAAATGCTCACTAGATCATTTTTCTATATATATATATAAACCGATCATGTAAGGACATTCTTACGCTTCTTATTGTTAGTCCACTTTCACCGGGAGAGGTATTTTGAAAAACCAACCGTTGGATTAGATAACCTTCATATGTATGTCATGTCTGCCAAAAATCACAGCAATCCAACAGTTGGTTTTTAAAATATAGGCATTCAAACAACTTTGACAGCATCCAACAATAAATATTATCAAAGTGTTTCACGGATTGTATTTTGAAAACTGATTGTCAGATCACTATAATTTTTGGCAAACATGTTATTCATAAGAAGATTGTCTAATCCAACAGTCGGTTTTTCAAAATACCTATCTTACAGCTCCCAGAAGGAGTGGGCTAATGATAAGATAGGTAAGGACGTCCTTACCTGATCAAAATTTTATATATGTATCCACACAAGAAATGATTAAGTCAGCAAATGTTGATTTTAGCTAAATCAGCAAACACTCAAATGTTCATTAGATCTCAGCCATTTGAATAATGATCTTGGCCACTTAAGTGATTTAACGATCATATAAGGTACCGTTTGGTTGGCCGTAATGGAATGTAATGTAATGTGATTACGGGTGAATCACATTACTTGGGAATGGAAATGTGTAATGTGATTACCCTCTACATGTTTGGATATGTTGGGACGTGGTGGTAATTATCATTTTTACAAGGGAATGAAATAGGGGCACGCTGGTCATATTTATATTTCATTAAAGCTTTTACCTGTAATCAAGTTGGATTACCACGTTTAAAAATGTAATGTGATTACAGCGTTTAATGTAATGTGATTACATCTGGTATTCCACATTACGGGACTTTTGCAATGGCCAAACAGGATAATGCAATGTAATGTAATGTGATTACATTACATTACAGGCAACCAAACGTTACCTAAGTGTTTACTGATTTTGGCTAAGTTAGCATTTGCTAGATCATAACTCTATATATACAGTATCAATCTAGTATGCTTACATAATTATGTAAGCATGAAGCACATAGATAATTGAAGGATGCATATTTTGAAAATCTCACCTTTGGATTAGATATTGTCCTTATGAATGTCATGCATGCCAAAACTCAAGGTAATTTACTATCAGAATTTCAAAATCTAGCTATGAAAAATTGTGATCGCTGAAAATGTCACACTTTTTCTCAATAACATTTTTGAGAAACCGACTGTCGGATCACTGTGATTTTTGGCATACATCACATACATAAATACAATATCTAATCCAAAGGTTAGTTTTTCAAAATATGCATCGCACTATAATCTATTGCCTTCATACGAGCATAAGCTTATATAACCATATGCTGACTTAATCATTCCTGTATATACAATCCTGATCTAGTTAACATATGCTTATATATCTTATAGAAGCATGAAATAAATAATTGTGGGATACGTATTTTTTAAAATTGACTTGAGGATTAGATATTCTTCTTATAGCTGTCATATATGCTAAAAATTACAATGATCTAATGTCAACATCTCAAAATATAAACTGAAAAATTGTGATTGCTGAAAATTGTCACAGTTCTTCTTAGTGACAATTTTTTTTTTAAATCGACTATTGGATCACTGTGATTTTTGGCATATATGACATGTATAAGTATAGTATTTAATCCAACTATCAGTTTTTGAAAATATGTATCTCACAATTGTCTATTAGTTTCATGTTTACCTTAGCTAAATTAAGTATATGCTGACTGTAGACATCCATTTTTTACCATGGGAAGGGTAATGAATGGTTGCTTATGATTTGAAGTGGAATAGAGGCCATTATCGCATGTAGGTTTTTAGGTCGAATTGAGTTGGTTCTTTTTGTATTTAGTTTTTAGAGAGTCTAAGAATGTCTTTGCTAAATTTCATGGCATTCCGAGCCAGGCTTAATAGGAAATAAGGCCTTTTGTGATTTGAAAGGCAGCATTATCCTTTGGATCACAAAAGCTTTAAATGACTGTCGATCTTGTCCCAAATAATCTCGAGGCTTTAACACGGATATTTAGGGTGTGTTTAGTAGCTAAGTTGATCAGTGGCAAGGTGCATAGAGCCTTTGGGCTCATGTTTGGCTCTTAAGGCCTAAGAGGCCCTTTTAAGCTCAGATTAGGGTTTTCACCTAAAGCAGCCGGGATTCGATCTTTTTGACAAACAAAGCCTTCAAAAGCTTTAAAACACTTTATTAAATGATTTTAAAACTTGTTTCAAGAAGTAGAAACGATTTCGAGAGCAATTGGTTAGTGGATTTCAAAATCCTAATTGCGCCCAATAGGCCCAAAACAACTAATCGGTCAGCTTTTTCCTAAAAAATTTGACTAAGGTCAATGCATTTTTACTTCAAACACTTCTTAAAACATGGAGAATCGAATCACGATCGTTTTGGAGCTTGAATCGTCGAATTTGGATTTAAAACGGGCCCGAAAAGCCGAAAAAGGATCGAAATGGGCTGAGATAGGCCCAAATTGGGCAAAAATGGACCCATGGCTCAATGACCATCCGCCTAGGGACGGCTAACCGTCCATGGAGGATGGCCAACCGTCCTAGGGTGGACGGTCACTCGAGCTTAAGTCTACTCATTCGCCAATTTTGCCAATTTTGAGTGTTTTGTTGCCTTGGGACTCTTCCAAAACTTATCTAACTCAGCTTGAGGGGTTGTGCACGACCTTGGAGGCTTTGGAAGACTCATTTTAGGACCTTTGGATCACTCCTTAGGGTTTGAATGAGAGCCATTGATCAAAATAGAGGCCTCTCCTATATATACACCACTTATAAATCAATTGAAAGAGAATGAACCTTGAGGAGAGAGGCTCTAGCACTTGAACCAGCCCCCTTGAACCTTAGCTACACTTTGGAGGCAATTGGAGCTTGAAAAAGAGAGCTAGGAGCAAGGAAGAAGAAGGCAAAAGGTAAGGGTTTATACCCCATTGTGCTTATAATTCAATTCTACATAACATAGTTGAGAATGAGTTCATTTAGGATAGTTTAAATTTCTGCAGAATGTATAGGTTAGTTTCTTCTAACTATATGCAAAATGTAGGATAAGAATGCATGTTTAAAGGAAATAGAAGTAGTGCTAATTGAGTCTTGCATATAGGAATTAAGTCTTGAATGGTTGGTTTCTGTTTTAGGATACATTATAAATTTAGGATGTTTAAAGTGTTCTTGCATAATGAATATGGCTTTCCTTTAAGTTTAAAAAAACATGATGATTGCTATATGAATATTGTGAGCATGTTTAGGATACCTAGAATGCATGTTTAGGATGTCTAGAATGCATGTTATGATATTAGGAATAAGTTTATGAATAGCCTTTTTTCAAGTTTAGCATTGTTATTGTTCTTCTCATGGTTAGTTTTATCACTTGGAGTGTTTAGATTTAATTGACATATAAATTGTGTTCGAGGGAACATGCAAAGGTGAGTCCTTTCCCTTGTGATTAAATTAATTATGTAAGCATGATTATGATGATATGTCTTGATGTGTGGTGTTAGTATGCATGTGTAGACATCCATTTTTGACCACGAGTATGATCATGAATGGTTGCCTGTGATTAGAGGTAAAATAGGGTGTTAAAACCCTAAGTTGCCAGTTTTACCCTTGTAGGTAGTTAGTTAGAGGTCATTATCGCATGTAGGTTTTTAGGTTAGATCGAGTCGGTTCTTTTTGTATTTAGTTTTTAGAGAGTCTAGGAATATCCCTGTAAAGTTTCATGGCATTCTGAGTCAGGCTTGATAGAAAATAAGGCCTTTTGTGACTTGAAGAGCAGTGCTGTCCTTTGAGTCACAAAGGCTTTGAATGGCTATCGATCTTGTCTCGAATGGTCTCGAGGCTTTGACATAGATATTTAAAGTGTGTTTGGTAGCTAAGTTGATAAGTGGCAAGATCTGTGGAGCCTTCTGGCTCATGATTGTCTCTTAAGGCTCAAAAGGTCCTTTTAAGCCCAGATTAGGGTTTCGACCGTAAGCGACCGGGATTCGATATTTTTATCAAACCAAAGCCTTCAAAGGCTTCAAAACACTTTCTCAAAACGTTTTAAAACTTGTTTCGAGAAGAAGAAATGATTTCGAGAGTGATCGGTTAGCATATTTCAAAACCCTAATTTAGGCCCGGCAGGCCCTAAACAGCTAATCGGCCAGCTTTTCCCTAAACATTTGACTTTGGTCAATGCATTTTCACTTCAAACACTTCTTAAAACATGGAGAATCGAATCACGATCGTTTTGACGCTTGAATCGTCGAATTTGGACTTAAAACGGGCCCGAAAAACCGAAAACAGCCGAGACGAGTCGAGAAAAGCCCAAAATATGTCAAATTTGGGCTGAAGGATCAATGACCATCCCTCCCCGGACGGTTGGCCGTCCCTAGGGGACGGTTGGCCTTCCTAGGGTGGACGGTCATCCATGCTCTCACCCAGTAACTGCTAAAAATCAGTGTTTTACCTGCTCGGGACTCTTCCAAGCCTTGCCATATGGCTAGTTCGGCCTTAAGGACTCTAGGATGAGTTGGGAGACCTTGGAAGACTAGTTTAGGACCCTTGGATCATTTATTAGGGTTTTAATGACAATCATTGATCAATTTGAAGCCCTTTTCTATAAATACATCACTTAGGAATAGGTTTAGGGGAGCCAACTTTGATTAGAGAAACTTTAGGACCTTGGGGGCTGCACTAGAACCCTAGCCACATTTTTGGAGGCCATTGAAGCTTAAAGAAGGGAGCTTGAAGCTTGAAAGAAGAGAGCTAAAAGGTTAGTTTCATACCCCATTGTGTTTAGATTTCAATTCTACATAACATAGTTTTATTTTGGAATTTTCTGCATAGTTGCATGTTTAGGATTCTTTTTCTTTTCTTCTTTCTCTTTTTCCATGTCTATGTCATGTTAGGAATGAATGCTTAAGTTAGGTACTTATAGGTTAGAATTAAAAAGTTAATTGTTATTGCATGATAGGATTAATTAGTATGCATGATAAGCTTTAAATAGTATGCATGTTAGTGGATGATTTCTAATATATAGTATGTATTTCTTATGTTATTCAATGATATGATTTTATACGAGGATACATAAAATATATGCTTAATGTTAGAAATCTTAGTTTAGTGTGCATATTTGAGTATGATAGTTGCTTTTTTTATTTGAATATATGATTACATGGGTTTTATTACTTACCATGATGCATGGTTCTTTATGAGAATAGATGTGATCATAGTTCATATTAAAAATAACATTGTTTGGTGTCTTTAGAATTAGTTTTGCATAAATAAGGGTCATGTGTTATTCTTCTATAAAATAGCATTGTTATTGCTCTTAATTGTTAAGGTTCATCACATGGGATATTTGCAATCTTGATTGATTTATGAATCGTGATCGAGGGAGCGAGCAAAGGTAAGTTTCTTCCCTTGTGGTAGATTTGATAGTTTTAAGCATGAATATATGTTATTTGTCGATTGTTTTGTATGAGTATCTTAGTCTATTGTGTTAGTATGCATTTTAGTATTTTTATTTGGTATTTTGCATGGATTAAGAATGTTTTTTAAGCCATTTAAAGTTAGTATTCAAATCTGTCCGGATTTGAATATGAACATTAAAGAGGCTTATTTATTGTTTTTTAAGTCATAAGTTTGCACAAAATCATGTAGGACAATTTACTATATTGTGCTAGGTTGCATTCTAGAGCATTTTCACATTTTTTATTTGTTCTTTTCAAGGGTTTTGATTCACATTTAAAACCACATTCAAATCTGTCCATGGATTGAAAGTGGCTTTAAAGTAAGTTAAAAACCATTTTTAAGGCCAAATTTAACTTAGAAATATGCCTAGGTTCACATAGTTTGATTAGATTGCATTTAGGGTCATTTTTCATGCATTGATTGTTGCATTTTTTATTTATTTTATTTAAATTCCAGCAAGCATGCATTTGGTCTTTTAGGTGTTTAGAATAACCTAGGATTAGTTAAAAACCCTAGGATTAGGGGGATCATTTGATCCTACCTAGGATTCTTCTTTGTTGTAAGAATTATACTAGATTTAGGATTCTAATGAATTTAGGATCCTATCTTCAAGAGAATTTCTAAAATTAATGTTTTATCAAAATTAATCTACAATTAATTGAATCCCAATGAAATTGGAACTCTGAGTTTGATTGGAATGAAATTCCACCATTTGAAAGGATTTAACTCGGGATACAATTCCTATTTTGAAAAGAGTTGTGACTGGATAAGAATTATATTTTATTAAAGAATTCTAAATTCATTGGGAATCTATTAATTGATGAATTATTTTCTAAAAAAGAATTTCAAGCTGATAAAAACTCTCGAAGATAGAGTCTTGGATATGATAGAATGCTAATGATAGTGTAGTTCATACAATTGGAGAATCCTAGGTAATCGAACTACGTGGACTTTGATCTTTATCAAGCAATTGGTAAGGTACGTAGGCAGTCAATAGGGCGCAAGTCCAATCTTAGGTTGACTTCTAGTCTCCTAAGATCCTTAGGATTGTGTATACTTTTGTACTATATATTATTACTATTATATATATTATTATTCATATTTTGTGGTTGATTAGATAAATAGCATTGTTTTGAAAAGACTTTGATAAAGCCCAAACTTAATTAGGAGACCTTTAATTAGGGCGAGGTGGGTGCCTACAAGGAGTTCCTTGGAACCTTCCCACTTCGTAACCTAGCCCCCGAATCCAACTTTGATTCAAAGACCATGCTTTTCCAAAATATGGGGTCAATGTTTTATTGAAAATAAAACTCTTTTTTGTGGTTTCCTTATTCCCTAAAAATAAGGTGGCGACTCCTAGTTTTTTTATAAACTCTTATCCCTTTTTTAAAAACCCAATCTTGAGTGGATAATAGAGAAGAATAAATGTGGATAATAGAGAAGGATAATAGAGAAGGATAAATCGAGACGGATAAATATCATCCACAATCCACTCAAGAAACACCCCCAAAAGTGAACGAGAGGCCTCCCGATTCAGGTTGGCTGGTTCACAGCATGCTAGGATTTTTGTTTGATGTTTTGAGTGGATTAATCATGATCTTTGAGTCCCTTAGAGTGAGTATTCAAATCTGTCCAGATTTGAATATGCACTTTAAAGTGGCCTAAATATCTTTTTAAACCATGTTTTGCATAGATTTATATGTATTAAATTAAGTCATCATGTTAGGTTGCATTATAGGTCATTTACCCCTTTTTTATTCCTTATTTTCAAGGGTTTTAATCCAATTTTAAAGATGCATTCAAATCTGTCCAGAAATTGAAAGTGTCTTTAAAGTGGGTTAAAAGTCATTTTTAGGATAAAATCTAACCTAGAAATATGCCTAGGTTCACATAGATAATTTAGTTTGCATTTAGGATATTTTTCATGCATTGTTTGCATTGCTTATTGCATTTTAGTGTATTTTCTAAAATTTCCAGCATGCATTGTCTTAGTGTTTTAGGTGTTTAGACTAGCTTAGGATTAGCTAGAAACCCTAGGATTAGGGGGGTCACTTGACCACACTTAGGATTCCTCTTTGTTGTAAGAATTACATTAAATATAGGATTTTAATGAGTTTAGGATTCTATGTTCGAGAGGACTTTCAAAACTAGTGTTTTACTAAAATTAATCCACCATTAATGGAATCCCAATGAAATTGGAACTCTTAAAATTGACTTGGAATGAAATTCCACATTTTGAAAGGATTTGACTCGGGATAAAATTCTCATTTTGAAAAGAATTGTGATTGGATTTGAATTGTGTTTTAAACAGAGTTCCAAGTTCATTGGGAATCTACTAATTGATGAATTGATTTCTGAAAAGTGTTTTAAACAGATAAAAACTCTCGAAGATAGAGTCTTAGATAAGATAGAATTCTAATGACAGTGTAGTTCAATACAATAGGAGAATCCTAGGTAATTGAACTACGATGGACTTTGATCTCTTTCAGGACATTGGTAAAGTACGTAAGCAGCCAATAGGGCACAAGTCCAATCTTAGGTTGACTGTGAGTCTCCTAAGGTCTTTAGAATTGTATTTGTATTTTTTCTTATTATCTATTATTATTATTGTTATTTATATTTTGTGGTTTATTGGATAACTAAGATCATTTGTGATAAGATTTTGATAAGCCCAAAATTAATTAGGAGACCTTTAATTAGGGTGAGATGGGTGCCTACAGGATGTGTCCTGGAACCTTCCTATCTCATTACCTAGCCTCCGAATCCAAATTTTGGTTCGAAGATTTGTCTTTCCTTAAAATATGGAGTCACTGTTTTATTGAAAATAAAACTCTTTTTTATGGTTTCCTTATTCCTTAAAAATAAGGTGGCGACTCCCAGTGTTTATCAAACTCCTTTCCTTTTTTCAAAACCCAATCTAAGTGGACTCCCACAATAGAGAATGATGATCGGGATTGGATGATATTGAGTGGATAGTAGAGAAGGATAATTGAGTAAATAAAGAGAATGATAAATAAAGAATGATAGTGAGTTATCTACATCCACAATGATAGTGAATCCAATTCCAAACTCAACACAAATAAGTGAGCCGGGTCAGGTGGTTCACACTGACATGATCATTTCCACATATTTTAGTCAGCATAGGCTTATATTTCTTATATAAGCATGAAGCTAATAGATAATTAATGTAGGATACATATTTTAAACAATAACCGTTGGATTAGATATTACACTTATGGATGTCATGTATGCAAAAAAAAAAAAAAAGAAATTCACAATGATCCAATGTAAACATTTCAAAATATAGACCAGAAAACTGTGACCATTGAAAATAACTGTCACAATTTTTCTCAGTGACATTTATGAGAAACCAACTATTGGATCACTGTGATTTTGACGTACATGACATACATAAGTAGAGTATCTAATTCAACGATTAGTTTTTCGAAATATGTATATTGTGATAACCCAAATTTTTATTCCATTTTTATAGGAATATTTTAAAGTTTTTCACAAAAAAAAATTACGGTTTTGCCATTCTATATAAATAAAAACCACCCCTTTCATTCTTCTTCATTTTCAGTTTGTGAGAGAGGGAGAAAGAGACTGTGAGAGGAGAGAGAGGGAAGGAGCCACCGGATTCTCGTCGGAAAGTCGCCGGAGTTCAACCTATGGTGTGAAGGTAAGATTTATTTTCAGTTTTGGTTTAGGTTTTCTAAGTTTATTTTGTGTATATTCGGATTTATGAGATTTGTATGTATGGTGTTGGGTTTTTGAGTGTGTATTGAGAATGAGAAAGTATATTGGAGTTGTATTTGTGTTTGTGTTGGAAGATTTGAGGAGTTTTGAGAGTTTTATAGTTAGAAATTGGGTTTTGAAAAGTTAATGGGTTTTTAAGTTTTGAAGCTTGATGAATCTTGGTTGTTGGTTGTCTATTTATGGTTTTATTGGTAGATCTAAGGTTTGATATTGGTATTTTGAAGATTGATTGATGTTTGGTGTGTTTAGATGACTTTTGGCACTGTTTTCTGTCGATTTCGCGCGCCTAGGGTGATCTCTATCGATAGATGATGAATCTCTATCGATAGATGTTAGGTTCTGGTCAGGGAAGGTTTTATCTATCGATAGAACTTAGCATCTATCGATAGATGTCCCTTTTCTTTCGTTTTTTTGGCTTCCAACTTCTTTGGGCCATAACTTTCGCATCGAACTTCGTTCTGGGTGTTCTTTATATGCTCGGAAAGCTTGTGAAACCTACTTTCTAAATATTTTGGTTTTGAAGTCAAATTCTTTTTGGAAAGAGAAATATTTTACAAATACCAAATTTGCCCTTATGTAAGCACCCTAGTTTCTTTGGCTTGTAACTTTCAAACCTTTTGGCATTTGGCCACGAAATTCGTCGTGTAGCATCTAATCGTCCTTGGGAGTATGTCTTGGGAGTTTTAAGGTCTTTGGTTTGATATTTTGGAGTCTTGAGTCTTTGGGTTCGTGTGTGCGCAGTTTTGGGTGACGGGTCGTTTTACTTTTGAATTATAAGTTAGTTGTGCTTCCTAGTAATTCCTTTGCTTGTATTATTTGTTTGTTTCTAGTGTTGGGAGGTTCTTTGGAGAACTATTTGCATTGGGGTGCATTGTGCATTGCATTTGGAGGCTCGTGGAGCCGCTACGGGTTGGAAAACACTTTGGTTTTGAGGTAGGGATAAGTAACCTTTTACTTTTGATAATGATATATCTGTTTTACATCTATTTTGAGAACCATATGAACTCCAAACATTTTCTTGATGAGATGATACATAAACACTTGTGAACCTTACTATTTTTACTGCTTCAACAAATAGATACATGGAATATAATCGTTTATGAACTGTACACACTGTGTGGCATGTTTTAAACGTTATCGAATGATTTCAAGTAGAAATGCTTTGCCTTTGACAAATGTGAGAATTTGGATATCTTTTTCTGTTGATGTTATTAACTGAGTGAATGGGCATGTGATTTAACTGTTTAAAGAAAAGCATGTTTATGATATTAATACTTGAGCAAACCACATTTTCTAAATGGATTTATGTATCACAAATGTTGTTGACTATACATTATGCCATTCACTGTTCTTTTGGAAATGATATTGGTTTTGAGGAATGATTTATATTATTTGAGCTGAGGCTCGGGTTATCGGATATTGGCTTCCAAGCCTAATGGACTATGGTTATTATGATTTATACCACGGAAGGATGAATTGACTTGTCAGAGAACACTCCTTGTCTTTTCAATCCTAGTGGACATGATGTGATGATGATTATTGGATACTTACCATGCGTGGCTGAACTGACTTGTCAGAGAACATTCCTCGTCTTTTTCACCCGGTGGGCATTGCATGATAGTCATTATATCTCAGGACATGTATGTATATATATGTATGTGGACTGAATCGTATCATTGGGGGTTTGGGGCCCATGGCCCTACTTGATATTACAAGCGGCGTGACTACGGTCTCCGTCCTTGGATTTGGTTAGTAGCTCGGTTGAGCTAAAGGCTTGTTAGCCTAGAATCAACAGCCCTATAATATGATTCAATCCATGATTGGATATGCTAGGGACCCGTTGAGGAGACGCATATGCCAATCGGGGCCGAGATCCATACCGATGGGATATGTCGAGCCCTTGTGTGGCGGTATTACCATGCTATGGATTGAGGACGTTATTTTGGCTATTGTTCACATGCGACGGGGGATTACGCATGCGTGACATATGCCTGGTTACTGGTTACTGATTGCTGGTTACTGGAGATGTGCTGGAGGATATAGTTTTTCACTAAAAGTTCACAGTTCTTTTAAACTTGATTTCTAATTGTTTTCTAAATCTGTTGAACTCTATAAATAACTGTTTTACATAAATATCCCATGTATTAATGTATTGTTATTGATTCGTAGAGGTTATATTATCCCTTGCTGAGCACGTGAAAGCTCACCCCTGCTTATTGCAGTATATTGCAGGTTTACCTTGGGTTTGCATTCTTGGTTCAGCAGAATCCTACGCTAAGGATTGTTGACCAGATTTAAGGTTGTTGCTGCATTGTTTTTGCATTCTCTTATTCTGTGTAATATATATTGATTGTTGATTTGCCTATTTTCCAGGGTTGTTGACAATATTGTTTATGTTCATACATATATATACATATATATATATATATATATATATATATATATATCATTTGATTTATCTGATACTTTAAATATAACGAAAGGGACATAATGAATGGTCATGACATTTCATTTTGTTTTTATATATATTTCTTGTATCCTATAAGGAAATACGAATGAGCAAGACAGGTTGTACCTTCAGTTTGACACGTTGTACACACAAATTTCGTGTTTTTAAATAAACACCGAAAAGAGAGTAGACAAATGTTGATTTTGATTTATATTTGAAAAAATGTGAAGTACAATCTCTGTTGATCTTTTACAAAAGATAAAAAATCCTCTGATTCTTCTCGTGGTAGATTTCTCAATTCAAGGGTGATGATCACGTGTTCTTGAATCTGGCTTGTTTTAAGGACTTGTTGAACTTGATCTTCAATTTGAAAGGCTTAGAGCTTGATTTTCAACTTGAAGGCTTTGGATCTTTACTTGAAGGTTTGATGAAGGATTTGATTTCAACTTGAAGGGCTTGATGCTTGATCTTCAACTTGAAGGTTTGGATGCTTGGGAAGTTCTTCAGGGCTTTGATGCTTCAGTCTGAGAGAGCTTATTTGCTTCAGAATTGTTGTGTTTTAACCTTTGGAGGCCACCCCTATTTATAGTGGTAGGGAGTAGAGTGTTTAGATAGGGATGGACTTCTTAATAATTATCCTTATTTATTTAATTTATAAAGATAAATATTAATTATTTGGGAGTCATCCTCATCTGACCATGTGGTACCATTTGATTGGTTTACTCCACTTGGATGACAATGATAAATATTTAAATTAATATTTATCCTTATTTATTTAATTAATTTGTAAGGATAAATATCAATTATTTGGAAGACATTCTCATTTGACCATGTGGTGCCATTTGATTGGTTTACTCCACTTGGATGACAAAGATAAATATTTAAATTAATAATTATCCTTATTTAATGAGTGATAAGGATAAATATTAATTTTAAATAATTATCCTTAATTAGCCCAATGTGATAGGTGGCAAGATTTGATTTGTCCACTTAATCACAGATTTAAAACATATGGCTAATTGTAATTTGTTAAACCTGTGTAAAATAGGACACTTGGCTATTTCTTATTTGCCTTTAGAGTATCCTAGTGGGTCCATTTGGTGGCACATGACATATTTTAATTGGTCATGATTTAATTGGCTTAAGCCATGTGGCAATTTGTGATTGGCTAGAAATTTTCCATCTCTACACACGTGTCGACCTATCCGGAAGGGTTGGTACGGATGTTAAGATGGGGAGTATAAGGGATCTAGTAGCATCTCTTTGAGGCGTTACATATATATCCCACAATAATCTACTAGCTTCATGCTTACATAAGGCTATGCAAGCATATGCTAATAGAATCATTTCCATCCATATATATATATATATATATAATGTTCCTACCAGCTATACCTTACATTATTAAAATAAGCTAATGTTCTATAATCATCAGATCTCATACCATGCCTGAGATCTAACTGTTTAACACATATTTCACATGAATTATATAGTGTTTTTATTACTTTCATCATACATTTTGGATGCTTTATGTGTGGAATAGGTGC
>JAESVK010062436.1:0-20922 GCA_017140935.1 Hamamelis virginiana
AAACAATTAGAATTGAGCAGTGGAGAACTTTCTGCTAGTTGTTTGAAAAATGGTGCTTAAATTGGAGAATATGCCACCATAAAAAAAATGGAGAGATTCTAACCTTTTTTGTGCCACCAAAAAAAGATGGGAGAGATTCTAATCTTTTTATTTTTCTTATTGACATGGAATTCTTAACCCTTTTTCTTCATGCTGTGATGGAAGGCCCTTCAATTATATGGTATGAACTATGAAGCTTTTGCAAGTTACATTAGTGCAGCTACATTACTTGAGAGGATTTAAATGGACTTAGAAGCTGTGGATAAGGCGTTTTTTGTGGGGTTGTGGAGTGAGGACTGTGGGCCCAAAAAAAGATTTGACATTTCTCATTCTAAATTCTAATAGGAATTGATGGTTTTGATAAAG
This sequence comes from Hamamelis virginiana, assembly GCA_017140935.1. Classification (NCBI taxonomy): domain Eukaryota; kingdom Viridiplantae; phylum Streptophyta; class Magnoliopsida; order Saxifragales; family Hamamelidaceae; genus Hamamelis; species Hamamelis virginiana. The sequence continues at coordinate 406 of JAESVK010062436.1, forward strand.
GGTAGTGATTAAAAACCTATTTTAAAGTCATAATTCACATGTATACTACACAATCAGGGCGTATTACTTATTAGTATTATTTGTTAAAATTATGAACATACCCATAAGGCTATATATCTTTAGTAAAAGGTGAAATACTCATCTCACAGCACTATCCACAAGGCCTTCCTATTTCTATGGTATTGTTGTTGCTCTTTCAGGCAACCTGGGGTTACAAGTTAGTTCATCAGCTGAGAGAACCCCTGTATGTTATCATCGCATTCTAGCTTTAAAATTCAAATGCAATTTTCAATAATACAATTCTATCTCAAAATGAAAAAAAAAAATTGATTCTAAATTCCAATAATCCAAAAAGCATTCCATTAGCATATGGCCAAAAAGATCCAAATTTTATACACCAGGAAGGACCCCCCCAAATTCCAAAACAAGAGTCAGTTTTACCAATAATCTCTATAGGAACACTTCCTATCCTTAAAATGATGAAACCTCTTATCGTCTCTTACAAAAATCTCCCTATTCTCAATATTCGATAAAATCTTAATGAAATTGTGATAGTCCCCATAAATCCTTAGATTTTTTATGATCCTCAGGGTGGTCCTTGGAGGTGTATTGATTAGCTCATAAGCAATGGCTAACCTTTCGCTGTGATAAAGCAATGCCTTCTCTTTTGCTTCTTGGTCAATATCATGAAGTACATGAAAGAATACCATGAAAGAACGCAGCGGAAGGTAGGATTTAAAACTTTTCCATGGTACTCATCCCAAGGATGAACTCAAACAATGAATCGAATCTAACTTTAATTAAAAACAATAAATAAAGCTTACTTGATTGTTCATTCTTTGATGATCGTCCACTTTGATGATCGTCCTCACTAAACTCCAAGCCCCAAAAGTATGGTGGCCTCCAATGTAAGTCCACACGAACACAAGAGTTCAAGAAGCTTCTTGATCTTCCTAACCTTTGAAAAGCACAAGCATGGAGAGGGAGAGAGAGAGTGGCGGCAATAGAGAGAGAGAGAGGCTACTTGGATGAGTCGAGCTTGCCCTATTAGGGTTCCCTCTTTCTATTTAAATCATCTGCTCATTTGGGGTGTTTGGTTACAAGTGCTAGCTTGACCATTAACCCCATTTAGGTTAATAACACTCTAGGATTAGATATCCTTTGACTCCTAATTAATTAACCATTAATAATTAGAATCAAACTTAAATTTAATCAGAGTGTACCCCTCTCACAAGTTCAAGAACCTCACTTATGTCCTTATGTGTGTGACCCATTGGGTTCATTCCAACCCAGTAGTGGCAGGGGACATCTCAATGTCTCCCAAAATAGAAACTTCCTATTTTTAGGTTCGATTGGAACAATTCCAATTTTGCCCTCAATGATAACTCTTTTCACTAGGCCTCACCAGTCATGAGTGACATCTAGCAATATGTCATGGCGTACCCTAGGTGTGGGTGAATATACGAACGTGTAAATGAACCCTTCGTGCTATAGATAATCCCTCACCAAACAATGTCTTAATTAAGTTAGTTGGGTATGAATTCATGTCAAACCCTAACTTAATCATATGTTACAAGTTCATCAGAGTATAATCTCAATTAGGTAAACCCTTGAAAATACTTTTCCTTGGTTACCTTCTGCTTTGGCCAAAGACTTCATTGAGATAGTATCTATGAACTAACCATGACATTCGCTCTTTCATATTAAGGGTGGTGATCCCCTATTGCACACTCACCTATCTTCATACACAACTCACTAGAGCCAATGAGCACCGATTACATCCTTATGATTAAGGGTGTACGATACTATCAAACTCTAGTAATTTATGCATAAGATAACATGTGGTGTCTTGGGTCTAAGGATTACAAATGTGACTATACACATGAGCAGCTTTTGACATACAAATAGAATTCCATAAGCTGTACTCATATTGGTCACGTTCAGTGTACTTGTTCTCTAACAAGCACCCACAGGTTTACTATAGTGTCTCTACACAGATGGCTTGAGACTCACCATCCTCCCATGGAGCTAGTATAACCTGTGCTAATCTTAACGGTTTATAATCGCCCAAATATATAAACCTATGATTAGGAACTAGTCTAGGACAGATGTACTTGAAAGTTATGAGTCTCTTTATCTCAACACTTTGAGATATAACTCTCTATCATACTATCCAAGGACTTTATCATGAACAGTAGTTAAACACAAGTTTACATGATAAATAATAGCCATTTTATTCATGAATAAAGTTTCATACATGAATATATACTGAAATATAAATCCCTAAATACAACTTAACAATTGGTTTTAGGGCACATATCTAACAATCTCTCACTGGCACTAAATCCAATTAGTGACGTACTTCATCCCCATCTTCTCAAGATGTCGATCCAAGACTTTCTGGGTAAGAGCCTTGGTAAGTGGGTCTGCGGTGTGTGGACACCCCATTTTTACCAATTATTTCTACTATGTGTTCATGCAAATGATTAACTAGAATAGCTGATCATTTGGTGAGGAATTGGCCTTGTAAAGACCAAATTGCCCAAATTGTCATTTTCTGAGGAAAAGGACAATTCATTATTTCATGTGTACATTTCGATTGGAATCAACACATTTGTATTGAATTTGACTTTTGAGGTGTTTTGGACATCCCTGTAAATTTTCATAGCATTCTGGTGAGAGCTCGATAGGTAATTAGGGTTTTTGCGACTTGAAGGGCATTTTCGTCCTTTTTCTCGTATAATTTCCGAATGACCTCCGAATTCGAAACGGATTGTCTCATGAGATTTATATGGATGTAGGGAGTGTATTTGGAGTGCCAATTGAGCCTTTGAATGGTTGGGATAGATTCTCCCAAAATCGATCCCACGGGTAAGAATGAGCTGAATTAGGGTTTCGATCAAATCAACCGTGAATTGGTCATTTTTACCAAAATGAAAGATTTTCAAAACATGTTTTCAAGTACCAATTTCATATTAAAAACCATGTTTTTAGAAGTGGTGCAAGCCTAATTGATCAATTTTACAAAACAAAGAATGGTCATATGGCCAATTTTGGCACAACCGGGTCAATTGGCTAGCTTTTTGCTAAAACCCTTGACCATGGTCAAGTATTTTTAACCCAAAAACATTCTAAAAATGTGAAGGATCAAAACACGGTCGTTTTGAGCCCTGAACCATCGAATTTGGATCAGATTTGACCAAAATATGGCCAAAATATGCAAACCCTAGAATTTGGGGAACAAATTTGGGAAGTCACTACGGTGACCGTCCTAGCTAGGACGGCCAACCATCCAGCCTAGGACGGCAAGCCGTCCAGGCTAGGATGGTCACCAGCATGGTCGAGCCAATTTTGTCATTTTGGAAAATTTCACCTATTTTGGCCGATTTGACTTGATTTTTTGGGATAAATTCGAACTTGGTTCAGCTTGCAAACCCTAGGAGGAATTGTTCTAAGCCCTAGGATCGTTTTTAGAAGATTAAGTCCTAACCATTCAAGTTTTTGAACCCTAGCTCTACATATATTGCATTATGGAGTTAGAGGAAAAAAGAGGAGAGAATTCTGGGGTTTTGGAGAAGAGGCTACATATTTTCATTCTTGATTCCTACATCATTGAAGGGGAGAATTAAGGTGGAGAAGGGAGGAGAAGGCCTCAAGGCTTGGAACTTGAAGGAGGTTTGCAAAGAAGAAAGAGGATAGGTGAATTTTCCATACGAAATTTCTGTATGAGTTTACTTTGTAGGAGTTTTCTTTATGCATGTTTGAATAGGTTTCTCTCTTTCTCTTGTTTATGTTAGTATGCATGATTAGGATTAGCTTTGTTTTGATTTTGTATGAGTATGCATGATTAGGTTTAACTTTGTTGTCGTTTTATGTTAGTATGCATGCCTAGGGTTCATTAGTTTTTATCATTATTCTATGTGAGTATGCATGTTAGGGTTAGTTTTCTTGTTATTTTATGTACGTATGCATGATTAGAAGTAGTTTTATCATTATTCTATGTGAGTATGCATGTTAGGGTTAGTTTTCTTGTTATTTTATGTACGTATGCATGATTAGAAGTAGTTTTTTCATTATTCTATATGAGTATGCATGTTAGGGTTAGTTTTCTTGTTATTTTATGTACATATGCATGATTAGAAGTAGTTTTATTATTATTTTATATGAGTATGCATGTTAGGGTTAGTTTCTTGTGATTTGTTGTGTATAAGCATGCTAGGGTTAGTTTTTGTTATGATTTTATGTTTAGGATGAGTCCGTTGTTATTATTTTGTGTATGCGAGCATGCCTAGGGTAAGTGTAGATATATTCATATTGTTATTTGAATCTCTAAATGTTTGATTGGTGGTATTAATGATGATATGAATGTGTTAATATGTATTCTTGACATGTGATGAGTTGTGAGTCATTTTTTATGCTTTTTTTATGATTATTTGAACACTTGATATCGATTTGATTGTTTGAACATAAAAATTGTGTACGAGGGAGCGTGCAAAGGTAAGATCCTCCCCTTGTGTTTAAAATAATTGTTTGAGCATGATTTTGATAGTTTATCTTGTAGTATATTCATGTAGAAAGCATGCTAGGTCATTGTCACAATTTTTGTTTCTTTGTTTTCATGGTTTTTAGAGTAGTTTAAGGTTCATATTCAAATCTGTCCTGATTTGTTTATACCCTTAAATCACTTCTAAAAATTATTTTAAGGTTAAATCCAACATAGAAATATGCTTAGGTTCACATAGATTAATTAGTGTGCATTTAGGAGCATTTTCATGCATTTTTAGAATAGATTACATGCTTATTTGTTTAAATTTCAGCATGCATTGCATTAGTATTTTTAGGACTTTAGAAATACTTTAGGGCTAGTTAGAGACCCTAGGATTAGGAAGGTCACTTGACCTTCCCTAGGAATTTCCTTTGTTGTAAAAGTCACACTCTGATTTGAGTATTTTGATCAATTTGAGAGTCAACCTTCGAGATATTTTATAAAAAGATTTTTGATGTAATGTTTATGAAATAAACATGATTTTATGAGATATTTGATTATTAAATGATTTTCAAAAAAGATTTGAAATGTTTTAAAGATTTTTATCTAGGAATGAGATTCCTACCCATATGATTTGTTTTCTTAGAAATCTTTGAAAAAGATTTTTAATTGGAGTTGAATTCTAAAGATAAGAATTATTTGGAATATTTGGATTTTATGAATGTTTTTTAATTTGAAATGATTTCAAGTAAATGATTTTGAAAGAATAAAAACTCTCGAAGTTAGAGTCTTGAATTAGGTTGAAATGCCTTTGATGATGTGATCGATTACAATAGGAGAGTCCTAGGGTAGTCGAACTACGTGGACTTTGATACTTGCTAGGTGATACTAGTAAGTTACGTAGGCGCTAATAGGGCTCAAGTCCGCCCTAGGATTCCCGTAGGGTGTCCTAGGTTCTTAGGGTTTGTTTGTATTTTTTTTATTATTATTATTAATATAACTAAATATAGATAATGCATTTATATCAATATTTTTTTGGTTGATTAGATTATTTAGGATTGTTTGCATTAAGGATTTAAATAGCCCAAATAAATTAGAAGTCTTTTAATTAGGGCGAGGTGGGTGCCTACAAGTGAAAGCTTGGAACCTTCCCACGTCGTAACCTAGCCCCCAGATCCAACTCTGGTTTGTAGACAGTCTTTTAATTGAAAATGGAGTTTGTTTTGTTTTGATTTAAAAAATAAAATAAAATATTTTTCATGGTTTCCTTATTCCTTAAAAATAAGGTGGCGACTCCTTTGTTTGTTTTGATTTCTAAACCCCCCTAATCACATCGCCCGGTGATGATGTGGACAACACCCTAAGCCCCGCCACGAGGCTGGTCCACACGGTGTTATCCTCAGATTCTACTCTTTGCATACTGATATCTCCTCGCTCTATGATTTCTCGAATCATGTGGAAACGCCTTTCAATGTGCTTGGATTTCTGATGAGACCTTGGTTCCTTGGCTTGAGCAATAGCCCCATTGTTGTCACAATACAAAGGTATAGGTGACTCAATGGCTGGAACCACTCCAAGTATGATGAATTACTTGTGACTTGCAGGAAATGAATGAAGCAAGATGTCAATGCCCTTTTGTTAGCAGTGATCCTAACACTTAAGATCATGTAATGAATGAATGTTCTGGATCATCTTGAGGTAGAGCTCATTAACAGATGTCATATTCATCATCTTATAGGAGAAGAGTCCACTAACAGGATTGTACTTTACAATTTTGTTCTGTGAAACATAAATTTCCCTCAGATGTACCTTACATCATTATTAAGCCACTTACTATAAGTGTATTTCTTCTCCTAATATGCCCCTTTATAACAAAGCATTGGGGCAAAGGCTATTGACCATGTACTCTATTTTTATCAGCGGCTAAGACCATGTTTCTCAAACCATTTGTGACCAAATAAAAATGATTTTCCAAGTCAAAAATATGGTCTATGGTATCTATGTTCTATTGAGCCATAAAGAGTTCAATTCCTAATAAGATATTTACATAAGTAAAATCCTAAACTCATACAAGGTTCATAACATACTATCCAATGAGTCTCCAAGACTTGAGCTAGGCTATGATCTTTGAACTTTAGCTATTTGGCTTGAACTTCAAACATGGAGTGTATGGCTTGAGCTTTCATGATACTGTAATCTCCATAGATCCTATGATATCAATATATATGCTAGAAGGCAAAATAATTTTCACAAGATATAATCAATTTACAATTGATTAATAAATTCAAATAACATATGCACTATATAATATTCATAGCACAATGTTTGTTATCATCAAAATCAATTACATAAATAAGGGCGGGAGCCATAAGGCCAATACTCATACTTTCAATAACTCTTTTTAAAGGCTCATTTGCTTTGACCAAACCAATTGTTGGTAGTACTCCTATCGACCCCTCGAGTTTTACTTAAGGAACAAAACTTAAAGTTTTTGTCCAGATTGCATTGAAATAGCCAATAATTGGCCTGTAAACATCACATTGGCCATAAATTGGCCTTGACATCAACGACCCCCCGAGTTCTACTGAAACTTGAGGGATGATTCTTGGTCTAGGTCCATATTAAGGTGGTCTAGGGCCATGTTCTTCAACCCTATTAACTGGATCGGTCCTCATTCCTATCGAACCCTCGAGATCCACTTGATGGTTTATGTTTGGAACACCTATCCTATATGCATCAAAAGATGTACTTATTGGCCTATTGACTTCAAATTGGCCATAGGACTTAACATGGCATTGAAGAACCTCCAAGTTCATTTTGAGGAACTATATAAGAAACACAAGGCATAGTTACATTTATTTAGCCAACTTTTGGCCTGTTAACATCATTTTGATGAAGTATGTCACTAATTGGATTTAGTGCAAGTGGGAGATTGTTAGATATGTGCCCTAATACCAATTGTTCAGTTGTGTTTAGGGTTTTATATTTCATTATATTATCTTGTATGGAACTTTATTCATTTATGATATGGCTATTTTTATCATGTAAACTTGTGTTTAATTCCTGTTCATGATAAAGTCCTTGGATAGTATGATAGAGAGTTATATCTCAAGTGTTGAGATAGAGAGACTTATAACTTTCAAGTACATCTATCCTAAACTAGTTCCTGATCATAGGTTTATATATTTGGACGATTATAAACCGTTAAGATTAGCTCAGGTTTTACTAGCTCCATGGGAGGATGGTGAGTCTCGAACCATCTGTGTAGAGACACTATAGTAAACCTGTGGGTGCTTGTTAGAGAACAAGTACACCGAACGTGACCGATATGAGTACAGCTTATGGAATTCTATTTGTATGTCAAAAGCTGCTCATGTGTATAGTCACAATTGTAATCCTTAGACTTGAGACACCACTTGTTATCTTATACATGAATTGCTAGAGTTTGATAGTATCTCGTACACCCTTAATCATAAGGATGTAATCGGTGCTCATTGGCTCTAGTGAGTTATGTATGAAGATAGGTGAGTGTGCAATAGAGGATCACCACCCTTAATAAGAAAGGGCGAATGTCTTAGTTAGTTCACAGTTACTATCTCAATGGAGTCTTTGGCCAAAGCAGAAGGTTACCAAGAAAAGTGTTTCAAGGGTATACCTAATTGGGATTATAATCTAGTGAATTAGTAACACATGATTAAGTTTGGGTTTGACATGAATCCATACCCAACTAACTTAATCAAGACATTGTTTGGTGAGGGATTATTTATAGCACGAAGGGTTCATTTACACTTTTGTATATTCACCCACACCTAGGGTATGTCATGACATATTGCTAGATGTCACTCATGACTAGTGAAGGCCTAATGATAAGAGTTATCATTGAGGGCAAAATTGGAATTGTTCCAATCGAACCTAAAAATAGAAAGTTTCTATTTTGGGCGACATTGAGATGTCCCCTGCCACTACTAGGATGGGATGAACCCAATGGGTCACACACACAAGGACATAAGTGAGGTTGTTAAACTTGTGAGAGGGATGCACTCTTATTAATATGTGTTTGGCGTTAATTAATTAATTGTTAATTAATTAAGAGTCAAAAAGATATCTAATTCAAGAGTGTAAGTAACCATAATAGGGTTAATGGTCATGCTAGCACTAGTAACCAAACACCCTAAGAAGAGGAGATTTTTATTTAAAGAGAGAGAACCCTAATAGCTTGATGGCTTGAACTCCTAAGTGCTCTCTCTCTCTAGGTGCCGCCCCCTTCTCTCTCTCCCTTTCCATGCTTGCTTTTTCAAGTGTTGAAAAATCAAGGAGGTTTAATTAACTCTTATGTTCGTGTGGATCAACATTGGAGGCCGTCATAATTTTGAGGCTTGAAGATTGGCGAGGACGATCATTAAAGTGACGAGAACATCGCAAAGGAACATATCAAGTAAGCTTTATTTTAATGTCTTTATTATAAAGTAGATTCGTTTTATCGATTAAGTAGATTCATGGATGAATACAATGGGAATTTTTTAAAAAATCCTACCTTCCGCTGCGTTCCTCGATTGTATTCTTTCAACCATAAGGAACTAACTCTTTATACAAATCAAAAAATTCACACCTATACATTTAAAACAAAATAGTGGTGTAAAGTTTCACAATGTAAGGAAGGTGTTTGTGAAAAAGCAACACAGAACATAACTTACATTCTTCTCATTTTCCCTTAATGGGCTTTCGACATGGCTTCCAAGTTGTTAAAATCTGAGAGTTTGTTCAGTTTCGACAAGATGTAGTTTCTCTTTGAAGGGTTGCAACTCGAAGTTGCAGGGATTGAGATAGCGCAGTGGCTTGCCGCGAGAATCATTTTATTAATCTCTCTATAAGGTGGGAAGAATAAAAGTTGAAAATCCCAAATCTCCAAATCTAATCTCAGAATAAACAGGAATGTATATTCACAATCTGAGGCTATCGGAGAACCCAATGAAGGTGATTATTAGCCAAGAATGAAAGTGGTTATCACTTATCAGAGCCAAGGATTTATGGTTGTAGGCGATGCCTGTACAAATTATAATGTGGTTGGTGTCACGAAAGAAAGAGTTTGGAGAAATATCCATTTATTGAGAGAGAATTGAGGGTCCATTTTGGATTTTAAATGGGTTTGGTGTAATTGAAATGATGAGGCTAATTATTTGGCCAAAACCATCTCAAATCGTCAACCATAGCTAAAATTTGGCTCAAACTTGCAAAAGCTCTACTCCAAACTGTGCCAGGTGACCATTTTGCTTCAAAATCCCTCAACTTTTTACCACCACCAAACGATCAAATGAATATCAAAAAAGCAGCAGCAAAACTTCAATGGTGCATCAATCCTCAATTTTCTCAGCAACCAAACAAGGGAATGTTCATAACCAAAAAATAGCAAGCAAATAGAAAAGAGGCATGTAGGCAATTAAATGATAAGTTTAAGTAACTAAAAGGTTACCAATCAACAAAGGACACATGTCAAAATCAGTTTTAAAGAAAGAAATCTGGAAAAAAACCATAATTCATTCACTTTTTCTCCAAATAACTGCTATGGCGGTTTTTTTTTTTGAATATTTAAACATGCTTTGGTGGTTTTTTTATTTATAAGAGAATGCATAGATTTTCGTTGTCAATCATTTAAAAATCAATCTGCAATAGTTATTCAGTTATAAAATAGTATTTTACAGTCAAGTGGAAGTTTCAGATTGGGTTGAAGAATCTCCAATCCACTTTATGTCACGTCAACATCATGCATGTCATTCATTCAGTTTGCGTTTTCCAAAAACATCAAATCAATCAAATCTTGTCTACTCTATTGGGTATTCTTAGTAATATTGGGGATTGATGATTATTTGTAATTCTGGTGATCCTTTATAATATTGGAGTTTGGGAATTATACACAAAATTGGGGATTGTGTTGATTATTGGTAACTCTTCAATTTTTTTTTAATTCATCCGTACAAAAATTTTGACCATTTCAATGGTCAAATTGTAAATACCCATATGAGTGGAGGGTATTTATGTCCTAAGAAAATATTTGCATAATTAATTTTGGATCAGGTTCGTAGGCGTAATATTTTGGAAACTTAGAATTATTCATGAAAATTGCCCTTTTTAGTTTTGAGGTGCAGCTGCCCCTCGAAGCTAGCCCTTTAATTATTGTGTGGCTGTACCCATGGTGACTTGATTTAAGGCATAAGTTCTAAAATGACAAAAGTTGAAAAGCTCAAAATAATGTGATTAAAAATAGGAAAAAAAAAAAAAACCATATATTCATGCTAGAAATTTAATGGAAGATATATATGACTTTTGACGGAGTTAAATGCAAAAAGAATCGAAACCCATCTTAATTAGTGTATGTTACGTAGTCCATATTAATAAAAATAATATTTTTTAATTTTTTCAAAGTTATAGAAATAACGAATAAAATATAAAGATAACTAGCATTTTTTTTTTTTTCAAAATTAACTTACCAACCCAACATATTACCTGTGCACTTGATAAGTTAATTAAGAGTTTGTTGAGTTTGGATTGAGAGACTCTTGTATTGCTGCATTTATGATGAGGTGTTCAGCTGTATGCTGTGTTGATCATGAGCATCTATTGGTTAACACAGTGACCAGTCACAATTTTGGAACGGCGCCATTGTTTCAGACTTAAGAGAGGAATAAATCTGCAATTCTGTATGGGAAAATTAAATCCTACGTACTAATATTTAATATTTAATTTTTTTAATAACTAAAGTCAGGCCTTTTAAAAATTATTAAACTTAGAATTAATTAGGGACATGCTAGGAATAAAATTTTAGGGACATATAACATTACTCGTTTGTTTAGTCGGATTTTGCCCACGTACAACCATAATCCTTTTCTAAGCACTACTAATCTTTCAGAACTCCATGTGTCAACTCATCAAAATATCTACAAGCCCGAAATATTAGAAAGGGGCTAACAATATAAGTATACTAAAAGGTTTTTATAAGTTGTTCAAACAAAAAAAAAAGTTTTTATATATACCCTTTTGTACGTGCAATCGCTTACCTAAGAACAAATTTTCGTGGAAAAATATAGGACAACACTAAGGCAAAAACATGCGTCTCTAGGGATTAGATGCCTGAACACTGTCTAGAATTCTTATTGGATTTACAATTTTTAGTGGTCCAACTTCAAAGCCTACTTGAATTGCCCAATTAAATTAGCCCAGATTAATTTATGGTATAACAATATCAAAGAACTTTAACACTGTCTGCAAGTGTATTTAAAATCTTAGTATGGGGTCTATGCTAAGATATAAACACATGCACCTCCAACAATTCAAGCACAAAACTTCATATTAATATGATATATATCATGTTAACTTACCAAATCATTAAAATGTCCAAACTATTAGAGAGAGAAGGAATTTGAATACCGTGCGTATGACAATTAATAGGACACTATTCCAACAGGTGCCTTCCTACCTATTCGAAGAAAAATATCTAAACACCGGCCTAATCTAAACACCTCCAAATTTCACGAAGACAATCAATCACCCAACTAATTTTACGCCAGATTACATGGAGACTTCAAATCACTCAATTTTGCATGTTGGATAAAGTTTATACATAAAAATTGCTTATAATATTAAGAGCATTGCGACGGATCCCGTCACTGTTTCTCATTTCTATTCCCGTCCATTTCCTTAATTGCCACATCAGCACAGTAAAAATGCACTTAGTCTACAAATTTAAATGCCACATCAGCATAGTGAAAATACTCAGCTCAGTGAAAATACTCAAATTCAGTGAAAAGACTCCCCAACAATCCAAAACAGTGAAAATACTTCCCACAATCCAACACAGTGAAAATAGCTCAATAATCCAACACAGTGAAAATACCTCAATAGTTCTACACAGAAAAAATAACCCAACAGTGAAAATACCCTTCAAAAAGACAGTGAAAATACTAAACAGTGAAAATACTAAATAGAAAAAAGAGAGAAAGAAGGGGAAGAAAAGGAGGAAGACAGAGAAAAAGAAGAAAGAAGAGAGAAGAAAAAGAAGAGGAAAACAGTGAAAAAAAGAAGAAAAAGAAAACAGTGAAAAACTAATGAAAGAGAGAAAAAGAAGGGGAAGAAGTGGAGGAAGACAGGAAGAAGAAGAAGAAGAAGAAGAAGAGGAGGAAGACTGAAAAAAAAAAAGACTGAAAACACTAAACAGTGGAAAAAAAAAGGAGGTTGCTGCTGCACCGCTGATCATATTTTTCATGTTGCTGTGGTGATGAACCAAATAGGACGATCAATCACTCGTCTATGATCCTCATCAAGAAAATCTTCAAGGGTATCATCAAACAGTGTTTCCACTGTTTAAAATTATTCTTCTGCTGTTGCTGCTGCTGCTGATCTGAAATCTGGCCCTGGGACCATAGCTTCCACTGCCGGTGAGCTCACCTCACGGCGAATGTGCATGAGGAGATGATCTCTGCTTTCTTTAACGAGAAGTCATGATCGCCTGCTGCAGGTGATCACAGCATGCGCAACAGTAACACCTTCTCGGCGTGGCAAATTCCGGCGAGTCTCCGAGATGCTTCGAGGCTTCATAATTTCTCGGCAACGTTCGCTAACATAACTGGGAAAATTCTGGTTTTCTTCGGCTGCAACGATGGCCTCAGTTGGTTTGTAAATTCGCATATGGCTTCTCGAGTTCTTCGATGCAGTCTTTATGGTTAAATGGGCATGTGGGTAAGCTTAATGCTACAATTAAAGATTTACAGAACATGACATTACATGGCAGCCTTGAAAGAGGCTTAATGGTACAATCATACAATTGAAATTTTACAGAACATGACATCACATGGCAGCCTTCACAGAGGCTTAATGCTACAATTAAAGTTTTACAGTACATGACATCACATGACATACATGACATCACATGACAGCCTTGAAAGAGGTTTGGTGTAGCACTTGGCATTATACCACATTTCCACATCATACGGGGAACTCAAAAGGATGATGGGACGGAATCTTCAGCATTTTCCTTGAAATTTTACAGAACATGACATCACATGGCAGCCTTCACAGAGGCCTAATGCTACAATTAAAGTTTTACAGTACATGACACACATGACAGCCTTGAAAGAGGTTTGTTGTAGCACGTGATATTATGCCACATTTCCACATCATAAAAGGAAACTCAAACAGGATGATGGGACGGAATCTTCAACATTTTTCTAATATTAATTATAATTTAATTGAATGAATGGGTATTTGTAATCTTTACGTGAAAAAATAAATAAGTATTTAATAACATGGAACTCGAAATATAATTTCAGATAAGATAGGGAGTGCAATTATAATTCTTTAGTGGATTGAATTATAATTAATGAAATAGGAAATTAATTCAAGTTGAATTAGGTTTTCCTATTTACATTAGAAGCCCAATCTTATTTCTCCTTAGGTCCCTGCTTTAGCTTATTTGTATGCCACGTTTTTCAGCTGCTAGGGTCAGACTTTCAGAATATCAGAAACCCTGATAGCAACCTAATAGTGGCCGTCAAATCCTAGAGCAGCAGTCAAACAAGTTCACGAATAGAGCCACTCTTTGTTCGTGTTCTGGCATACAGAGGAATACATCATAAGGCTTGAAGGTTTTAGTCGAACATATTCGGATTTGATCGTGCAGTTTTCCAACACGTATTGAATAGAGATCAAACCAGAGAGATTTCGAAGGTATGACCTTATTTCCGCCTTGTATGGGTTATAGTCTATATGCATATCATTGGTTCTTGGGATTTACGTTCTCATCAATGTAATCATGCAATCTCTGATTCTCTTGAACAATCTAATGCATGCAGGGAAACTTGTCAGGACAGAGACTCTAGGTATATATGCTTTCAATCACCTGATAAGAATTTTGTTTCTATTATAAAGCACATTAATTTTTTCCATTGCATTTAATTTGATTGATTCTTTTGGTATAGTAGTTACTTTTACAGTGTGCCTCATATTTGATATGATTTGTTGGCACTTTCTACTAATTCCTCTTCACTAAATTCTGTAATTGAAGCTTAGAAATTGCTCTAGGAGTGATCAAACTATAAGATTAAATCACAGCTTCAATTGTTGGTTTCTTGCTTCTCGGCGATACCATAGTGTGCGAATTCCATACTTTTGTTAGTGATATATGATTTAACTAAATATTCTTAATATTTTTCTTTTAGTTTTGCTTCATATGAATCATTTGAACACTTCAAATATTCATACTTTTGAATCCTTTGAACACTTTCAAATATTCAAATAAGTATGAAGTACACAAACTAAAATACTAGGTTTATACATCTTATGTATTATCCTTTTAATCTCCTTATATAATAAGGTGATCGGTTCATATTAATTAATGAATCAAAATTCATTTATTAATGTGATCCTTAAAGTTGAATCCTTATAATCTATTTCATGCATTTATTCTAAACATTCATGAAGAGTAAATAACCTTTAATTATTTGCCAGAATTTATCTAAGATATCCAGTATCATAAATAAACTGTTTTAAATAAACAAAGTATTTAAAACAATATAAAACGTCAATTAAGAAGTATTCAAACAACTGGCAAAGTAATAAAGTCTCTATAAACTCTAAATAAACTAATCAAGTATCAAGTTTCTATGCTAAATGTATCAACTGTTGATTCATTTCCAAACAAAGAAAACTCGACATCTACTTGATCTTCTGCTTCCCTTTGTCTTCTATATATGCAATCGTATTGTATAAAAGAACACAATTAGGTTTCGGATACCTAAAGCAGAATAATACTAATTCTTAATTAGTACTTGAATAAATCATAGGACGTACCATCAGAAGAACCATTCTTCAAGTTAGGTACTCTTTGCAATATCTTTTCTAATGACCTAACTTCCCGCACTAAAAACATTTTCCTTTAGACTTCTTAATGCCTCCTTTTGGCATATCTTGAGATTTCTTCTTCCTTCCCTTGCCCTTAAGTTTGGTCTAAGAAGTAGAAGCTCTATTGATAGCCAAAACATTCCCTTTGAGTTTCTTTTTCAAGGTCTCCTAGCAGTTACTAGCATATTCATCAAATTCAGTGAGGGAAAGAATCTCATTCACATCGACATGTGAAAGTTCATGATGAATTTCTTGTGACTTGCAGGAAGGGAATGAAGCAAGATGTCCATGCCCTTTTCAGCAGTGATCCTAACACTTAGATCATGCATTGAGTGAATGTTTTTGATCATCTTAAGGGTGCTCATTAACAAATGTCTCATCCACTATGCTATAGGAGAAGAGTTCACTAGCATGATTGTTCCTTACAATTCTGCTTTGTGAACCATTAAGTTCACTCAGATGTACCTTACATCATTATCAAGCCACTTACTATAAGTGTCTTTCTTCTCATTAGATGCTCCATTTTTTCAGTAAAGAATTGGGGCATGGGGCATTGACCACGTAGTCTATTTTATTAGCGGCTAAGACTAGGTTTCTCAAACCAGTCTTGGAAGTTTTGGACCAGTTAAACAATTGTCATTATTTATTCTTGAGAACAGGTTTATAGGATCCCTCTACAACATAAAATAATAAATATAATTTCATATTATTAAACCATAATAACTCTTTGGTCTTTAGTTATATGGTACCTCCCACTATTTTATTCAAATCTCATACTCCCTTAGATGAGATTCGGGAATTTCAACATTGAATTTCCTTAGTAGGGATTGTGGTCCCATTAAGAATTAGTAGTCCTCACATAATAGGTTATTGGATACTAACCTTTAATGAGTGGATTACTCTTTATCCTAATGCTTCTCAAAGCAAGTTCTAATCATCCTTTAACCTCTAAACTGTAGTATCCTCACATAATAAGTTCTTGGATAGTACATTTTAGTTAAGTCACACCCACCATTCACATAAGTATGGTCAATTGAATGTTGCGCCCCTCACATAATAGGTTTTTGGGATACACCATTATCGCATCTTATGATATCCAATATTCAAACAAGGCAGTATGAACCCTCAGGATGAACATATTCCTGCATATCTGCAGCCAAACATATCCACCACAAGAATCCACCTATCATGTAATGGTGGAAGACTAGGATAAAGCCGAAGGCCTCTTCCTTACAACTTAATTTTGTGATAAAAAGGGGTTTTGTAAAAGGTCTCATTTTATAAACATACATCACATGCATCACATATATATATATATATATATCAAATACATATAAAGATTTAGACCCACTTTTATTATTAGTTCTCAATTATCCTCCCACTGTCCTCATAGAGGCTATGGTGGATTCATCTTGAACATATAATAAATTAGATTTAGACCCAACAAGCATAC
The DNA here is from genome assembly GCA_017140935.1 of Hamamelis virginiana. NCBI lineage: Eukaryota > Viridiplantae > Streptophyta > Magnoliopsida > Saxifragales > Hamamelidaceae > Hamamelis > Hamamelis virginiana. The sequence goes on from JAESVK010062436.1 coordinate 17,235, forward strand.
ATAACATATATAAATGGGCCTTGGTATGATTATGGACTTTCAAGGTGGGTTCAAGCTTTGAGCCAAAAGATGAACCCTAGGTCTAAACAAGAGAAGGTTGGGTGATCGTAATTAAAATTATGTAACTATTACATATATAGACAAAAAGATCTTCATAAGGTCTTGTAGTTCTCTTCAAGTCCTTCTTAAGTCCTTGCTTTCCTCTCGTTCAAGACTCCATCATGTACCTCGGGTCCACCACTCGCCTTCTTGATTTGTACATTACAATTTAAAATAAAAGAAAGAAGGGGATTAAGGAGAAAGGGAAATACATAGGGATAGAGAGGGAAAGAGGCATGCAACCCCCAATATAATTACATCACCATAATTTAAACTACTTTAAATACAACCTTTAACTAAACCATACACATCACATGCGGCCAATCACATCTTATTTAATTGGTGTTAAGTCCATAATCATCCATTCTAATTACACAATCACATTGCATAAAAATAAATGCAACATACATAAAAAGGTAATGATGGCAATGACATATAATTAATTAAAGTCGTGTCATTATTATCGTATAACAATAACAAAGATATTATTATTATCTCATAATAATAACAAAGTCCTTTTAATCTTATTAAAAGAATCCTATAATATCATATATGATTAAAACAAGTTTCTTTCAAAAACAACACTACTACAAAAACCCTCATTCACGACATTCAAAAAGTGTCGTTATTTTGGATTCACGACACTTTGGGAAGTGTCATCTATCGCACTGTCGTGAAAAGTTTTACGACACTTTTTGAAGTGTCGTAAAATTTCAACCTTGCACGACACTTAAAAAGTGTCGTTAACAGTTTATATTGGCACGACACTTTATGAAGTGTCGTAACAAATCATACTTGCATGACACTTATAAAGTGTCGTTATAATGACACGACACTTTATGAAATGTCATTATAAAGTGTTTTAGAACGACACTTTTAGAAGTGTCGTAAAACTTTAGACATACAATGACACTTTATAAGTGTCGTTAAATTAGTCCAATATTTTTTATTTTATTTTTTTTACACCTGTTATTTTGTCTCCTCTTGCAGTGAGTGACCTGTGTATGTTTATCGAGTACAAAATTTCATAACATCTCATACCACCATTACACATGCATAAAAGAGAATTGCAAAATATGGTGCACTTAATTATCAACATATATCCAAAGTGCATGTTTATTGAGTACAAAATTTTTGTTCAAAAAATGAAAAATAGATGGTTCTATTACATCCAAAACATTCTCATGAACAAATGACAATAAAAGTATAGCTTCCAAAACTCGTTTGCAAGTCTTCAACACGCAAAATGTAGCTTCATGTTGTCTTTGATTGGCTTCGTATGCTCTAGGACCTTGTGAAAAAAATATACATATGCAAATTTTAGTAATTATATATAACTTTATATTGCATCTGTGTTGATAATATAAAATATCAAAGTATTTATTGAGAGTGTAAATGATAAGCCAAAACAAAAGCTATATATATAGAACTAAGTCTTGGAACTATTCTTTTATGGAATGATGAATTAAATACACATCACATTGTTATTCAGAGAGAGAGAGAAATTCACACAAACTTTTTCTAATCCATCCATTTCCATATATTATTATGGAGGTGAGTTTAGTTTTGAAAACATAAATGGACCATATGTTAGCCTTCCAACACTTTCCTTTCTTGTTTCTAAAGTTGCTATTTCCAGCAACTTTAAATCATGTTTTTTGACAATCAAACCCATAAGCCTTCTAACTGATTCGACTGATTGAAGGCAACTAGAGGCCATGCAAATTCATCATTCGTTTGTTCACTTATAGTTCAAATAAGACTTAGTCGACCTGAGTTTTTTTTTTTTTTTTTTCTTTTCTATGAACATTCAAAAGTTTAACAGAAAAAATGGAAAAAAAAAAGTCAACTTTACTGATATGATGATAATAAGAAATCATAGCATCGTTTTAGCATTTGACCAGACAAGGATATAAGATCTTGAGCATGTGACATTACCAGCCAAATAAGAACTCTATTATGACTCCATGGATGGGATGTGGTGAAAAATGAATGTAGATAGTCGCCTCATTCTTATAGCATTTGGGGCAGCTCTTGGGTTATCAATTTTAAGAATTTGGGATTAAGGATTTAAGAACTTATAATTGGAAAGGGCATATAAACAACTACTATAAAGAGAAAAGAAAGAGTGGATAATCTTTTTTTTTTTTTTTACATCACCATAATCATCAACAAGAAATCTGTGCACCTTGTAAGCCCTGAATGGTCATCAACTTTGCTTGATTTTCCCACGTTCTCCAGCTATAGATATGAATGAACGAGGAAGAAAAACTTGATGTTCTCATGGCAACAATTAAGTGCCAAAGGTGCAAAAAAGAAAGTGAAATTTGAAGAATATATACTGACCTTTATCATGACAAGTACAACAGCCACGAAGCAGTAAAAAACATGGGTAATGCCAAGAACAAATAAGAATCGATGAAGCTGCTCAAGATTTTCATATGAAGCGAAAGATTCTTGGCCTTGGAATACAAATATAAAGTTAGATATAATGGAAGTTTTATTTTCCTTCCTTAATATCCTAATTGATTTGTACATAATATCAGTTGAACAAAGTGGTAAAAAATTTGTTCTTTATGACATTCTTTATCATTGCTTATCACTATTCATTTCACATCCAAAAAAAAACGTGCACAATATATTTCTGAAACTAAGCAAAAAAATTATTTGATAATCACCACATATATAGAGCAAATGTTTAGCAAAAACAAATCACAATGCTCTCAAAATATTAGGGCATGTCCAAAATTTTACTTATTTTATCCTTTTTTGTTCTTTTGCATTTTTTTGTCGGCTAACTATTCCGAAGATGTTGAGTTGACTGTAAAAGAAACATTGTCCACTGAGATGTATCATATATTCATATGTACTCACCGTGGATCTTGCAAGGTTACAGTTGATTGGTGCAAATGAATCATCATCTATGTAGAGTGAGGAAAAGATGATGGCAACCAAAGAATTTGATGATTCTTCTGACTGTAACTCAGGTATGGAGCAATCTGTCACAAACAACCACTGCTTCTTTTGGTGAGAAGCTGTATAAACCTCTCCCACGTACACAAGCAATGCAGCAATATCAAATTCACTGAATAAAGCCACATAACTAATATAAGTAAGCAAACATTTTCTTGAAAATTCAAAAAAGCATAAGCATCAGGACAGAAAGGGCAGCATGAAAGGTTCACCTGGACAGAGGAACTTCACCCAAATTTGACAATATGACTGCCTTGCGATGACTGAAAAAGGGCCTACAAAAGACAACTATGAGCTGGATTCAGTTTAATTGATAAAACAGAAAGCAAGAAACTCATTCTCCTTAAAAAGGCATGGCGAGATAGAGAGAGAGGGGGAGTGTAAGACCCCGAAATTTTCAATAGTAAATTTTCTTAATTATTATTATTATATTTTAATTATTGCACACATGGCGTTTTGTCATTGGCCATGGAGTGTGCCATGTGGCCACTTTTTGAGAAGGGCACATGAGAGTGTTATAAATGCATTATAATTGAAATACATTATTGTCTCGGCAAGTGGTGGAGGAATGCATTATAACTGAGTGAATTATTGATTTAATATATATATATATATA
>JAESVK010062439.1:830-16639 GCA_017140935.1 Hamamelis virginiana
AGAATTACAGCGCAAATGCCATCCTGGCGACAAGCCGAAGCTTAAAAGCCCAAAAGGCCGACCAACCACCCTAACCTATAAAAGAAACCTCTTACAACCCAAGAGGCTAGGGGGAAGAAAAACACAAATACAAATACTATGGAAGTACAACCCTTCATATTTGCATTTAAAAGGTCAAAACTAGACCTGTAAACACATCAACCGACATTACAGTATAGTAATAAAAATGAACATAGCCGGTCAAACGGTCGAAAGCACGACCATCAAAGCCATCAGGAGCAAGCATAGACAAAGACCATGAGCACGGCAGCACAGAGAAACAGAGGCGCATAAACCAATACACTAGAGGACCAGCATGCACTCAAAGATCATATGGACAACCACCATGCGCACGACCCACATCCAACAGCTCGAACCTAAGCTGGCCCCACTAACTCAAAGCTAGCCCCACAAGCAACGAGCCCAATAACCTGCCCAGCCCCCATTACACAGTACCAAAAAAGTACCAACATAATACATAAATGAGACATTAGGATTTGGAAATAAAGACGCGCATAAACAGAGCCACGAGAGAAGCCCATTAACCACAAAGCCACTTGAGATGCTCAAATAACTACAAAGCCACGTGATATGAAGCATGCACCAGGCATGCACCAACCCATTTCGCTAGCAGCTCATATGAAGGTAATAAGTCCAATGCATTTAATGCATTAACCAGCCCCACAACAGGACACGCAACTTGAGGGCCCCACATGTAAACAATTTGCTAAAAAAACAAGCCACCCAAAGTTCTTTCAACTCCTCGTGAAAGGGAAAAATCATTAGCAGTTAATGCAATACATGCATTCCACACTTACAACACAAGACTTTTCCCGCCCATCACTCAAAACAAATTCACGAGAAACACCAAGGTTCGTAGATAATTGGCACTTCAAAATCAACCTTCAAAAACAACCCCCACTACATGGGACCCGCGCCAACACAAACTCCAACAAAGCATTTAATGCTTTCCATATAATGAGGAGCTATAAGTCAATCGAAAACTTAAGGTGACTAAAGAAGCTCTCAAACGTTTCAATTTTCAAGTTTTTGGAGATATTAGGGGAAAAGTGGTTGAAGCTAAAGAGAAGTTGTGTGGATTTAGCAGAAACAGAAACAATGGAGTTTTCTAGTGAGAGAAGCTCTGGGGTTGGGTAGTTTTTCCCTTTTTTTTCTCATGCTTAAGGTTATTCCTTCTGTGGTATTATGGTTTGATCTTGTTCTGATCTTGTTATTCTCTGTTTGAGTTTCTTCTTTGTTTGTTCTGTTCTATTCTGTTTTTTATGGGTTAGAGCTTTGGTTTAGTTTGGTTCAAATATGTCTCTCAAATCTGGTGAGGATGATTCGTTTGAGGTTAAGAGTGTTATTGAACTTTTGGAACTTAAGAAGTGGAATCTGGTTGATCTTGCTACTGTTCTTTGCACCCAGATTCGTGCGAAGGTAGACCTACAAAGGTGTGCTGTAGTCAAGCTGGGCCTGGATGAACTGCTAGCTCGAGAAGGTAAAGCTCTAGCTGATGGTAAAGAGCTTAATTCCATTTTAGCTTATTGTTCTGTTGGTTCCGGTGTTGGTAGTGGCAGTGTTAATGTTGGTCACGATGGCTTTGAGGGTGATGGGCAGGCTGGTGAGGATATTGATGATGTAAGTAGTGGGCCATCATGTTCTTGTGGAAGCCTTGATGAATGTTCCTTGTGTCGCGATAGTGACCTTGGTTCGGAGTTGGGAGATGATTATGGTGGTGCTGTTGGTTCTGATGTGAGTCCTCCAGTTAATGTTTCTGTTACGAGTCCTCCAGTTAGTGTTCCTTATCTCGCTAAGGGGCTGGATCAATTTAGTGAGGTCACTGCATCTTCCATTGTTGAGGTGCATGCAACCTCTGGTGTTGATCTTGGTTTTGTTGATGGTAAGGTTGCTGCAACCTTACATGGAGTGCTCTCTTCCTTTGACAACGAGGTTGCTTCTATGGGTGAACTTGCCTTTAATGCGGTTCCCATGAGTGAAGCTGGTGGTAACGTGAAGGGGCAATTAGCATTTAATAAAGGTGGGGCTGTTTCTCCACGTTTTGGCTTGCATAAGAGGACAGCGCTTGGTGATGGGAGTGATATGGTTGACAAAGGTCATGTCGGATGTCTTGGTAGCGTGAGCAGCGTGAGCAACATTGAAAAAGTGAGTGAGGTACATGCATTTAATGCATGTCACTTGCAACAGACTTGTGGCCATTTATTGCACGCTAATTCACAAGCCACGCATTCTTCACTTTTTGATTGTAATGATGACGTGGGTCCCATAGGTCTCAAGTGTGGCATTTCTAGTGTTTCTTTGGAAAATACTTTAAGTGGTAGCTCCAGGTTGGTGTGTGATGCTCCACTTGGCAGCGTGTCCTCTAAAGCCCCTAGGGAAGCGTGTTTTGATGTGATGATTGGCGGCAATGGGAATGCTTGGAGTCAAGGGATGGAAGTAGCTTCAGGTGTTGAAGTTCGTGCATTTAATACCCCCCATTCAAGTGGTGTTATTGATTTGCAAAAGGAGTTACCTTCTGATTTGGTTAATGTAAATGCCTTAAAGGCATTAAAGGCATTAAATACTTGTCCCTTGTCTTTATCTCGAGAAGCTGCTGGAGTTATGGGTGGCGGGAAGGCTTTGGATTTGGATTCAATTAAAATTGCAAGTGTGACCGGTTCTACTAGGCATGTTTGTGTTGACCATGAGAATGGAGGTGATGAGGGGAAGGCTTTTGTTGACCATGCAAACCGTGGGTTAGTTGGTAATGGCAGTGGCTTCTCTTCTAGTGTTGAACCCGGTTCTCTAATTGAGAGTTCAACTCACGTGGATGTCCATCCCATGCATGGTGTGCATGCTCCCCTGAAAAATCATTTTCATTCAAGTGATGCAGATTTTCCTCCTTTAAAGGCGTCCATCCTTGGTGTTAATCGTAAGTCCTTTTCTTCAGTTTGGAATAAACCTAAATCCAATTTACAGAAGCTGTTGAAAATGGATGTGGGTTCTGTTACGAATGGCAAGTTCACAATTCCTAAAGCTATTATTGATGTGGGGGAAAAATTGTGGGAATTTGCTATTGTGGGGCACATTATTGATAAAAATTTACCATTTTATTTGGTGAATAACTGGGCTCATCGTACTTGGGGAAAGGATGTGTTGGAAACCATAAAGCTTGAACCGGGATTCTTTTTATTCAAGTTCGATAATGAATTTGCTTTGAATAATATTTTGAATGGTGAACCTACCTTCATTGCTGGGAAGCTTATGGTGATCAAAAGGTGGAATGTTGGAATGGTTCTGGAGAAGGAGTATTTTTCAAAAATCCCTGTTTGGGTTAACTTAAAAAACCTTCCTATTGTTCTTCGCTCTATTGAAGGTTTGGAGTTTATTGGTAGCACCTTGGGTAATCCTCTTTTCGTTGATTTGGATAATTTCACGAGGATTTGTGTGGAAATTGATGCTGATAAGGAAATCCCTAATTCCTTGTTGTTTGATTTGGGTCAGGGAGTTACTGCCAATATTTTGTTTGAATTTCCTTGGAAACCTTCTAGATGCAGCAGATGTAAAGTCTTTGGGCACTCTTCTCAGAAATGCCCTTTAGGCCTGCCTCCTACTTCGTCTCAAGTGTGGAAGGTCAAGAAGGGTTCTTCTTCTGTTCCAAAGGCCACTCCTAAGGTTGATTTCAGTTCTGAGAGTAATTCTAAGGAAAAGGTCACTTCTCCTTCTAAGGTTAAATCCAAAACTTCCAACTTCCCTAGTGAGTGGATTGAGGTTTCATCGTTAAATGGCAAAGGCAAGTTGAAATCTGGTGCTAGTAAGGCTGATGTTCCTTCTGCAAGTTCTGATATTGGAAAAAATTCGTTTGAAGTTCTCTCCTCTACAGATGACTTTGATTCCCTTCTGGATAGTGATCCTAGTGCTGATGCTATTGACGATCCTCCTGATCCTCCTTTGTCTTCTAGGATGAGATTGCGTGAAAAATTACATGGGTTTAAAAATGCTAGGAAGAAGGGCTCTGTTTCTTCTTAATTTTCTTTGTCCCTATCCTCTTGGGTTGTAAGAGTTTTTCTTTTGGTGGCTTGCTGGCTTGTTTGCCTGTGGCTTGTTTGCCTGTGGCTTGTTTGCCTGTTCTTTGGGTTGTTGCCTGGTTGGCGTTTGTGCTTTCTCTCTTTTTGGTAATAAATTTCTTAATTATCCAAAAAAAAAGAGGAGCTATAAGTCAAAGCTCTAACATCACCAAGAGAAGGCGCCACCAGAAGAGAAATGTCACAGCCCATGTCAAGGGAAACAACGAATATATAATTAAATAATGTTCCCACTTGCTGTGACACTAGAGAAATAAATGAAAAGCAAATAAAGCATTAAATGCTAAAGCTTCTCCACATGAAAGACTTGCAATTAAAAGAAGCCAAAGCCTCCCCAAAAGCACTAGCGTCAGGGAGCAAAGACATGCAGGAACCGGCATCTCCACGTGGAATAACATGCAAAAAAGCATTAAAAGCCTTCCATGCTTACACGCCATCATGAGCAGCAAGGGAAAGCTTTCTCCGAAGCATAGAGCTCCACGATAATGCGCCACATGGCTTGCAATTAATGCCATCAAAGCAATTACATCCACATCCAAAAACACGCGCTGCCTCCACTTCCAAATTCAAGAGAGAATAATAAAATAAATTTAAAAAGTAAAATCAAATAAAGCCAAACCAATAGGATAACCACAAGATACCACTATCCGCAAAAGAGAGGAAGGCACCCACATTTCAAAGCTCCACGTGGAATACAATAAATGCAATCACACCACCAGGCCAAGAATCCCCTCTTAAAGTCTACTGTTAAATAAGCACTGCAAAATGTGTTCTAGAGAGAGAAGCTCTGGGGTAGGGTGATTTCCCTTCCCTGTTTAGGTTTCCTTCTTGCAGCTTGGGTGGCTATATGATTTTATATGATTTTATCTTTGTTCCTTGTTAGCTTGGTCGTATGTTTGTTACTTGTCCTCTTCTTTTCTTGTTATTATGGGTAAAAATTCTGGTAAGAAGAGTGGGTCTAAGAAGAGTGGGTCTAAAATGCCTCTTAGGGTTTTTCATGATAATACTCCTGCTGGGTCGTCTGGTGGGGGTTCTAAGGTTACCATGTCTGCTGTCGATCCTGTTGAGGTAAGACACGTTCTTCACATTATGAAGATCAACAAGTGGAGTGAAATAAAAGTTGCCTCTGTTCTCCTTGATAAGATTCGTAATAAGGAAGATTTGGATGAATGTAGTGTTGTCAAGCGTGGTCTTGATGTTCTGCTTGCTAGGAAGGGTCAGGCGTTATTGGGATGTGCTGAGCTTGAGTATCTTGAGTCCTTTATGAACTCTAACCATTCAGTCCCTGGTTGTGAAGGCAGAGTGGGTACTGATGTTTCTGAGGCTATGGTTCATACTGCGGGTGGTGTCCATAATGAACATGTTGTGCTTGTGGAGCAGGGTAAGCTTGCTGAACAGGTTGTTGAACAAGGTGAGCTTGAAGATAATGCGAGTGTCTGTTGCTCTTGTAACAGTCAAGAAGAATGCTCCATATGCAGTGTTAGTGATTGTGAAGATATGGAGGGTGTCCGTGATGTGGTGTTAGCTTCATCTTCATGCACTGGTAAGGGTAATGCAGGTGAGGAAGAAGGGTGTACAGTGAGGGCGGCTCATAATACGGTTTCCCATCAAACCCTTTCTCCCGCAAATGGTCTTAGCCCGTTTCCCAATGTTGGCAGGCTCGATATTACAAGTGCAGACTCCATTGTTGCTGTGCAGGACAGTATAGCGGCTGGGGCAATTGATTTAGTTGGGGCAAATGATTTAAAGGATTTAAAAGCATTAAATGTTAGTCCTTTGTCATTGTCAAGTGGTGCTACTGGTTTTGATGTATGTGCAATCCGTGGGGCCGGCTCTCATGCTTTTGGTGCGCAAGGTAAGGCTGTTGTAACTTTAGTGGATGAGCCCGCATTAAATGCAGCTCATATGTCCATTTCGCGTGAAGAAGTTGGCGCTGCTGCTGGCTTTGTTAAAACCCTTGGGGTTATTGGTGGGGCCGGTGATGATTATCCCTTAGCTGACTTGGATTCTAGAAGCTCTAGTTTCCCTTTGGAGGCTAACTTTAATGGAGTGGCAACGTGTCATGGTTCGCATGTGGGCGCTGAATTGGGGATTGAGAAAGGTGGGGCCGGGTTGGAGCATCTTGGCGGCAATGGGATTGCTTGGAAACAAGTGTTGGAAAGTGCCTCAGGTGTTGATGTACGTGCCTTTAATGCCCCCTTTAATGCCCCCCACGTGTCTCTATCTAGTGGTGTTATTGATTTTCAAAAAGAGTTAATTCCTGATTTAGATGATGTAAATGCCTTAAAGGTTCAAAGCATGGGTGCGCAAGTGGAGGCTCTTGCTGACTTGAGTGGTATGAATGCTAGTCATGCATTAAATGCTTTAGATTCTCATGATTTAAAGGTTTTAAATGCTAGTCCAGTGTCATCATTTCGTGGAGCTGCTGCTTCATTTAATAAACTTTGTGGGCCCGGTGTTGACCATTTATCCCGTGGTGTTACTGGCTTTGACGAGATGCATGCCTTGCGTGCCACGTGTTCCAACGCTTCTTTGGAGAAAAAGGTTGCTGATCATGCATGTGAGGGTAAGCTTGATGTTGGCGGTGAGCTTGTTCCACGTGGCGCTGTCAACATTAGCTCTTTTGATGCGCAAGGTTCGTTGCATGGTTCGTTGCAAACCATTTCTGTTGGTGCTCAATCAAGTCTTGAACCACGTGACCACCCCAGTCAGGTTGCTGTTACGAATACTATTCAGGTTGGGCTTGGATTAAATGAATTACTTGCAGTTAATGTGGACCAGTCTCAATCTCGTGGGTTTCTTATTGAGGGTGGCAAGTCTACTAGTAAAGAGGATAATATCCCTTTGTCAAATTCGGTGACTCCTCCTCGTGTAGCTGCTCCTCGGTTTGTGCATGCTATCTCTTCTGAGGTGGTAGCCCGTGCTGATATGGATGCTGTGGTTGGTGTTGATCCTGTTAATGCTCTTGGGGAATTGACCTCTGATAGGTCTGATCACTTAGCTAGTCCGGGTAATGTTGTGCATGTTAAGAACTCTGTGAATAATATTGGTTCAAGAGCTATTTCTACTTCCTCAAGTGCCGCTGACCGAGTTTTTTCTCGAGGGAAAAATTTTGTTGGAGGTGCTAGTAGGAGAGGCAGGGTCTCTGGTAAAAGTGGGGGAGCTCATTGTTTTGAATCTGACTTCCCTCCTTTAAATCCTTCTACACATGTCGTTAAGGATAATATTTTTTCATCGGTTTGGAGTAAACCTAAGGCCAAATTACAGAAACTCTTGAAGAAGGATGTGGGTAATGCCTTGAATGGTATCTTTGTTATTCCTGAAGCTATTATTGATGTGGGTGAGAAACTTTGGGAGTTTGCTTTTGTGGGGCACATTATTGACAAAAATCTCCCCTTTTCCTTGGTGAATGAGTGGGCTCGGCGGTCTTGGGGTAATGTTGTGCTTGAAACTATCAAGCTTGAGCCGGGTTTCTTTCTTTTCAAAGTGGAAAATGAGTCGGCCTTGAATGATATTTTGAACAGCGAACCATCCTTTATTGCAGGCAGACTTATGGTGATCAAACGGTGGAATATTGGGATGACTTTGGAAAAAGAATATTTTTCTAAAATTCCTGTGTGGATCAATTTAAAAAATCTTCCAATTGTTCTTCGCTCTATTGAAGGTCTGGAATTTATTGGTAGTACCCTGGGTAACCCTCTGTATGTTGATTTGGGTAATCTAACCAGAATTTGTGTGGAAATTGATGCAGACAAGGAGATCCCTAACTCCTTGGTGTTTGATTTGGGGAAAGGCCTTTCTTCGGAAATTTTCTTTGAAATTCCTTGGAAGCCTTCTAGGTGTGATAGATGCATGGTTTTTGGGCACTCTTCCCTGAAATGCCCGTCAGGTCAATCCTCAATCCCGAAGAAAGTTTGGCAGGTTAAGAAGAATGCTCCTTCTGGTCCTAAGGTGTTCCCTAAGGTTGTTACTTCTGTTGAGAGTAATTCCAAGGTTAGAGAGCCTTCTCCCCCCAAAGGGTGTCTCCTCTTCTAGCAATGAGTCTAAAGAGTGGAAAGAGATTTCTAAAGCTAGAGTGAAGTCCAGTTCTTGTAAGTCTGTTGAGCCTTCTGGCTTAGATCATGGGAAGAATTCGTTTGAGGTTCTTTCATCTGGCTATGACTCTACTACATGTTTGGAGCATGACACTTTTGTAGATCATCCTAGATCTTCTAGAATGAGATTGCGTGAAAAGTTGCATGGTTTAAAGAATGCTAGGAAGAAGGGTGCTGTTCCCTTTTAGTCTTTTTTTGCTTTTCCCTAGCCTCTTGGGTTGTAAGAGGTTCTTTTATAGGTTAGGGAGGTTGGTTGGCCTATTGGGCTTTTAAGCTTCGGCTTGTCGCCAGGATGGCTTTTGCGCTGTATTTCTTTTTTTGGTATATATATTTCTTAATTATCCAAAAAAAAAAAAAAAAAGAATCCCCTCTTGCGCATCAAAAACATGGGTGACTTGCGTCCCGAGCACCCAAGCTTTACAACCCAAGCTTTACAAACCAGTCACATCATGACTTCCGGCAGCATGGATAGCCACTAACCTCTGCAAGTTTGCCATGGACACGCAAACCCCAATACACGCTACTACAGAGAACCCAGAAGAAAAAACCAAAACCAAGAAAACCATGGATATGAACCGTGGTATAGCCAAACCACTAACCAGCATACAAATGGAGATGAACATTCAAAAAAAACAACCAAAATAAACCAAGCACAACAACGAACATCTGCAACCCGCATGCACACAAAGAATGAAGGCTACCAAAAAGGCCACCCTGCAAACCCGTGATGTAAAACCACTAATATCACACCGTGGTTGCAAAACCACAATCAACACAAATCCTAATAAAATACCCGTGGTATTGCAAAGCACATACCAGCAACAAGTTGGCGAAGAATAAACCAAGAAGACCGGCCAACACTCATAACACAACCAACATAACCACCCATATTCATGCTCAAAACAGGGACCGATAAGCCTCAAGGCAAAGATCATGGCCAAAAAGGGAGAATAAAACCCTCTTTTAAGGTCAGCAGATTGTAGCAAACGCGAGCTACACGCACCAAACGGCCACAGCGGACCTAAATCTGCAAAAATGGGCAAGCCTCCCTCTGATGGTTCTCCAAAATCTCTTAACTCTTGAGAGGAATCAGAACTGTGGGAACATGAGCATAGGACACGAACTAAAAGAACCAAAAGAACCTACCAAGCTCACCATGGACACCCATGAACACCCTTTGGGGGGGGGGTTAGTCACCAAGCTTGAGAGCTTCTCTCTTACCTCAATAACATCTTCACCCACTATACCCCATGCTTTCTTGAAAAACAGAGACGAAAAGCCATCAGGACCAGGGGCCTTATCATTCTTCATAGAAAATATAGTAGATTTAATCTCTTCAGCAGAAATACCTCTATTAAGGATATCAAGATGAGCAGAATACCAACCAAACCCCTCCAAATTATTCAGAATTCCATAATCAGCAGGCGCACCAGGATCATTTCCCAGAATGGATTGTAAGTAGGAAGCAGCCTCATTCTTAATAGCAATAGGATCCTCAACCTTTGAACCATCAGATTGAATAATACACTTAATCGAATTGATAAAATTTCTAGCCTTTACTGATTTGAAGAAAAAGTTAGTATTCTGATCCCCCAACTTTAACCACTGAACCTGAGATTTCTGCTTTAGGAATCCTTCCTCAGTCCGAGCTAAGCTACAATAAACTCTGAGACATTCCTTCTCAACATCAATAAGAGAGCCATCATTAGGGTTATGCAAGAGACATGACTGGGCATCAAGCAACTTCACCTTAGCATCAGCCACTTTACCTCTGATATCCCCAAACTCATGGAAATTGAAAGCCTTAAGAGCTTTTTTAATCACTTTGAGTTTACGATACAATCTGTACACAGGCTGACCATAAAAACTATTATTCCAAGCTTCACTGACAATAGACATAAATGCAGGATGATCTGCCCAAAAATTGAAGTACTTAAACGGAATGGACTTTTTAACCAGCACAGCAGATGGGCCAAGTTTAACCAAAGCCAAACAGTGATCAGAAATTCCTAGAGGAAGAAACTCAGAGATCTCATTTGGAAATGAATCCATAAAACATTCATTTATCAAAATCCTATCCAGCTTCCTAGCAATAAAAGAGTCACCCTCTCTTCTATTCAGCCAAGTAAAGAGAGGACCTATAAACGGCATATCAAACAATTCAAGGTCATACAGACATTCATGAAACTCCGACATAGCACTATCCACCCCAATATTTCCACCCATTTTCTCACTAGAGAATCTAGTCACATTAAAGTCCCCTAAGAGAGCCCAAGGACTATTCCCAATAGTAGAAGAAAACCAACCTAACTGCCTCCATAACTGTTTCCTATCAGACTGGCAATTAGAAGCATACACAAAAGTACAGTACCAGAAAAGATTGCCGTGAAGAGCCGAGATGCGACAATGAATAGCCTGATCAGAACTACTCAAACAATCCAAATTAACACTAACCGGATTCCAACAAACCCAGATCCTGCCTAGGGTAGAATGATTATAATTATGAGAGATACACCAACCAGGGGCAATACGCAATAAAATACTATCCATACCAACTGATCTAACACGAGTCTCCACCAAACAAAAAACAGAGATAGCTTGAACTGAGATTATAAAACGAACTTCTTTTTGTTTTAGAGAGTCATTCAACCCTCTAACATTCCAGCAGGCAATATTAATCATGGATGATTGGAAGATAATGAACCATCACCCAGGTCTACCCTGTCTTTATTTTTTTTTTGGATAATTAAGAAATTTATTACCAAAAAAGAGAGAAAGCACACAAGCCAACCAGGCAACAATCGCAAGATTAACAGCCACAAGGCTAACCAGCCAACAAGCCACCAAAAGAAGACCTCTTACAACCCAAGAGGAAAGGGAAACATAAACTTAAAAAGGAGCGGAGCCTTTCTTTCTAGCATTTTTAAACCCATGCAATTTTTCACGTAATCTCATCCTTGAAGACAAAGGAGGATCATGAGGGTCGACTACAGCATCAGCACTAGGATCACTATCCAGAGGGGGATCAGAGTCATCTGCAGAAGAGAGAGCTTCAAACGAATTTTTACCACAATCAGAACTTGCAGAAGGAACATCAACCTTACTAACTCCAGATTTCAATTTACCTTTGCCATTTGACGATAAAACCTCAATCCACTCACTAGGGATGTCCGATATGATAGAATTAACCTTTGTAGGAGAAGGGAACTGATCCTTAGAATTACTTTCGGAATGGAAACCAACCTTAGGAGTAACCTTAGAAACAGAAGGAGAACCCTTCTTGACCTTCCATACTTGAGCCGAAGAAGGAGACAGACCTAAAGGGCATTTCTGGGGAGAGTGCCCAAATACTTTACATCTGCCACATCTAGATGGTTTCCAAGGGAATTCAAACATAATTTTGGCAGTAAGTCCCTGACCCAAATCAAACAACAAGGAATTAGGAATTTCCTTATCAGCATCAATTTCCACACAAATCCTTGCAAAATTATCCAAATCAACGAAAAGAGGATTTCCCAATGTGTTACCAACAAACTCCAGACCTTCAATAGAACGAAGAACTATAGGAAGGTTTTTTAAGTTAACCCAAACAGGGATTTTTGAAAAATATTCCTTCTCCAACACCATTCCAACATTCCACCTTTTAATCACCATAAGTTTCCCAGCAATGAAGGAAGGTTCACCATTCAAAATATTATTCAAGGCAGATTCATTATCAAACTTGAATAGAAAGAAACCCGGCTCAAGCTTGATAGTTTCAATCACATCATTTCCCCAAGTACGATGAGCCCACTCATTCACCAAATAAAATGGTAAATTTTTATCAATAGTGTGCCCCACAATAGCAAACTCCCACAATTTTTCCCCTACATCAATAATAGTTTTAGGAATTGTGAACTTGCCATTTTTAATAGAACCCACATCCATTTTCAACAGTTTCTACAAGTTGGATTTAGGTTTATTCCAACCAAAAGAAAAAGCATTACGATCACCACCAGGGATGGACTGCTTTAACGGAGGAAATTCTTCACCTAGACTTAACCAACCATTTTTTGGTTTATTAGTAAACTTTGCATGGGACCGAGAGGCATGCACAACAGGATTACTGGTACTAGGGGACAGCTGAGAATACTTCGCTGCATGAGGGGCACCACCAGTTAAACCAGTTTCAGCACCATAACCATAGTTGAGAGGAGCAAGAGATTCAAGGTGACAAGAGGCTTCGTCAGCAGTAACACGGGAGCAAGCTTTAGAGGACACAACTTGCCCACAGTCAGCATCCACTTTCTCATCAAAACCCTTTAGAGCCAACCCCAATAACCCCAATAACAGGACGAGACTGAAAGTTAGATGCCCTTGAAGGACCAGACGAGGAGTGAACCACACCAACTTCAACACTGGGATTCGCGGGTTCAACCACACTAGCTGTAGCTGCAGAAACAACATCAACAGCTCCACCGAGAAGGGAATAATGGGATACGAGGGCTTCATGCTCACCAAGAGCATCAACAGGAGCAAGAGGACACGTTGCATGCAAAGCATGCACGAGATAAAACATCCCCAGCACCTCCACGAGATAGAACCTTTTGAGCTGCACATAAAGCTACCTTGCCAGCAAAGTCCACATCACAAAGTGTCGAACTGAACGCCGCATTCTCCAAACCAGAACCAACCACGTGAGTTGGGTTTCCACCAAGTGCACCAGGCGAGCTAACACGTGTTGGGCCAACAGGACTACTACACACATTACCCCGATGTGAACTAGAAACCAAGTTAACTAAGGGTGATGGCACTGCACCCAAGAGGAAAAAACGAGACTGCGCGGCATGAGTAGAACCTGCAAAAGCAGGTATAGCAGCTGAAGCAGAAGAGCCAGCTGTTTCAAGGACTTCTGTCTCCGTAAAGTCTGCTGTGCTAGAGGTGGCGTGTGCAAAAGAAAAAGCTAGGACTCCACCAACTACCTGGGAAGAAATCTCCTGCTTCACATCAAAGCTACTCCCGTCTTCTTTAAAAAATGAGCCATGAGAAGTGGTAGCTTCAACAGTAAGAGAATGATCGAAAATGGAAGGACTCACATCTTCAACATCAGCACCACCATCTACAAACCCCAACTCAGAATCATAGTCACTATCGCGACACAAAGAACATTCATCGAGACTTCCACAAGAACATGACGGTCCACTACTAACATCATCAACATCCTCAACAACCTGCCCAACACCGCTGCCTTCAACACAAGGAGTAGCTGCATTTCCACCATCCAAAACCAAGCTATCAACTCTGCTCACACCAGGACCATCACTAATAGAAGAGACACCCCCATTACCTTCACGACCAACACCAACACTACCACTACCAAAACCAGAACCAAGAGAACAAGAAGATAAAATGGCATCAAGCACTTTGCCATAAGCCAAAGCCTTACCTTCTCGGGCTAGCAATACTTCAAGGCCCAGTTTGACAACAGCACACCTTTGAAGGTCCACTTTCTCATGGATCTGGGTGCAAAGAACACAAGCAAGTTCAACCAGATTCCACTTCTTAATTTCCATAAGCTTGAGAACAGCCTTAACCTCATACGAATCTTCCTCAACAGGTCTGATATTGGCTTTATCACCACCATCATCAGAGACATTATCATGAAAGACTTTGAGAGAATATGCAAGTTGAGACCCAATGATTTCTAGAGAGAGAAGCTCTGGGGTAGGGTGATCCCTCCCCTTTCTCAAGCTATAGATCTGGATCTTTTTTGTTCATTTGGTTTCATTGTTATTGATCTTTGTTGATCTGTGTTTTCCTTTGGTTCTCCTCTGTTCTTTTACTTGTTTTTATGGGCAAGAATGCTGGTTTGAAGAAGAGTTCAAAAATGTCCCTCAAAGAGTTTCATGAACATATCCCTGTTGATGGTATTGGAAGTGCCTCTAGCAATCCGGTTGAAGTATATTCAAATGAGGTTAAGCTTGTTCTCAAGCTTATGGAAATTAAGAAATGGAACATAGAAGAACTGGCTATTGTTCTTTGTAACCATATCCGTGAAAGGGTGGAGCTTCAGAAATGCTCTATCATTAAGAAAGGCCTTGATGTTTTGCTTGCTCGTGAAGGCAAAGCGTTGGCTGACAGCAGAGACCTTGATGCCATCTTATTTTCGAGCTGTTTAGATTCTGGTAGTGGTGGAGAGGCTAGTAAGGTTGATGAGCATGGTTTATCTTCTGCTAGTGTTGGTTCTGTTGCTAGCCGTGTTGATAGTTTGGTTAAGGATAGGGGGGAAGCTGCTACTCCCTGTTTGGATGGTGGCGGTTGTGGGCAAGTTGATGAGGATTTTGATGAGGTCAGTAGCGGACCTTCTTGTTCGTGTGGAAGCTTAGAAGATTGTTCATTGTGCAAAGATAGTGACTGTGAAGATGTTTTGGAGGATGCCATGGTTTCCCTTGCTCCTGGTATAGAGGTGCTGGCTTCGTCCGAACTTGGTTATAAGGACGAGGGAACTAGTATGGTTGAGTTGCAAGGGTATGGTTCTTGTATTAGAGCTGATGCCGTGTCCAAGGTAGCCATTAATGCTCTTAATGCACCTGCTGGTTCTGTTGAAGAAGGCTCGTCTCCATCGCGTCAAGCCATGCCTGGTCACAGTTGTTCAAGAAGCATTTTGGGAGAAGTGTCAGACTTTGGTCCTGACGGGTGTTCTGGCAGCGTGGTCAGCATTGGAAAAGGGATTTCTAGTGGGGCCTTACCTCATTGTGGTGTTCAGCATGATAATGGTGAAATTGCATTTAATGCAATTACAATTGGTGAAATGGCGGGAAGAGGTACTGATTTTGCGAATTTAAAAGGTTTAGATGCCTTAAATGGGCGGTGTGTAGCACGCGCCCCTTTATCAACCCCTACTCATCTTATCAAGCCTGCACGTGGATGTCCTAGTAGCCTTTTGGGTGACAAGTCAGTTGGGGGACATGGCGGGAATAATGGTCATAATGGTAGCTTGTCTCGTGATGCGCAAGTGTCTGCCTTGGGGGCTGCTGCGCAATGCTTTGATTTAAATGATTTATCTTGTCCTGTCTTTGGGGATGCAAATGCATTAAATGCATTCTCTGCAAGTCATAATGCAAGTCTTAGTACAAGTCAAAATGCCGTGGTTTCTTCTTATGTATCGGCCACGTGTCCTTTTGAGAAGATTCACGCTGGATGTGATCATGTGTCTATGGCTGTGAGTGACAATGTTGGTTCTCAAGTGGTTGGAAATAATTTATTGCAGGGGCGGCTTGGAGCACGTGCCCATTATACAATCCCTTGTAAAGTTGAGGAAGCTAAGCTGGCATTTAAAGCTTTAAATGCTGATCCGTGTTTTCAGTCTACTGGAGGAGTTGGGGCTTTGCCGTGTGGAAGGGTTTGAGATGGCGCGGGTCTCAAGGTTGTGAATGCAGCTTGTGAGGCGCCTCTTGTCAACAAAAGTGAGGCCGGTTCTATGCCACGTGGAGAGCTTGTTTCAGTGGATGAACGTGGCTGTTTAGCTACGAATGACCCTCTTTCTAGTGTTTCCACTACGCTAGGTGTGCATGGTTTGCATGCAACGGAAAATTTTCGTGTGGGTGATGGA
>JAESVK010062440.1:0-13850 GCA_017140935.1 Hamamelis virginiana
CTTTTCCCCAAAGACTTAGGGCACCTAAGAAATTGACCAATCATGCTGAAATTTTTGAATTGTTTAAACAGGTGAAAGTCAACATACCTTTGTTGGATGCTATTAAACAGGTGCCCTCGTATGCAAAGTTCTTGAAAGATTTGTGTACAGTGAAAAGAAATTTGGGTGTGCATAAGGAAGTGTTTATGACTGAGCAATCCACATCTCTCTTGCAAAATACCTTGCCCCGTAAATACAAAGACCCCGGGACCCCTACCATTGAAATAACCATAGGAAGTTCCAAAGTGGGTAGAGCTTTAGTAGACTTGGGGGCGAGTGTCAATTTGTTGCCATATTCTGTGTATTTGGAATTGGGGTTGGGAGAACTTGAGTCAACTGGAATCAAACTTCAATTAGCTGACAGGAGTGTTAAGATACCTAGGGGAGTAGTGAAAGATGTGCTTGTACAAGTTGATAAATTCTATTTCCCCATGGATTTTGTGGTGTTAGAGACCCATCCTGTGGTAGATCAAGGGAGTCAATTCCCTGTGATTCTTGGTAGGCCTTTCTTGGCCACAGCTGATGCCTTGATTCAATGTAGGAGTGGTTTGATGACCATTACCTTTGGGAACATGACTGTAAATTTAAATATTTTCAATTTGATGAAGGAAGTGGGGGAGGACATGGATGATGAGGTGAAGGAAGTTAGTAGAATTGATACTCTAGTCCAGCACCAATGGGATCTTTCCGCCCATGATGATCCATTACAGTCATGTTTGGTGAGTGAAAATGTTGAAGAATTTGAAGTAAGTGATGAGATGGAGTTTCTATACTCCATGCTCAATGAAGAGGAAGTTATGGAAGTGAATGGGTGGGTGCCTCGCTTCGAAGCATTGCCACCCATTGAGAAAAGTCTTGTCCCATCAAGTATCCAACCACCGAAATTAGAGTTGAAACCCTTGCCCTCTGATTTGAAATATGTGTACCTAGTTGACAATGAGACTTATCCCGTGGTCATTTCTTCTCACTTGGAGATTGACCAAGAGCTTAAATTGTTGGAAGTGCTTAGAGACCACAAAAGTGCCATAGGTTGGTCCATTGCCGACCTCAAGGGAATTAGTCCCTCTCTTTGCACTCATAGGATTTATCTTGAGGATGATGTCAAACCTTCACGCCAACCTCAAAGGAGATTGAACCCCATAATGAAGGAGGTAGTGCGAAAGGAGGTTCTGAAGTTGTTGGATGTGGGGATAATCTATCCTATAGCGGATAGCAAGTGGGTGAGTCCTATACAAGTGGTACCCAAGAAATCGGGCATTACTGTGGTAGAGAATGAAGAGGGTGAATTAATTCCCACACGAGTCACCACGGGGTGGCGAGTGTGCATTGACTACAGAAAGTTAAATTCATCCACTAGGAAAGACCACTTCCCTTTATCCTTCATTGACCAAATCCTAGAGAGAGTTGCGGGACATGCTTTCTATTGCTTCCTAGATGGGTATTCGGGCTATAACCAAATTGAGGTTTCCTTAGAGGATCAAGAAAAGACTACTTTCACATGTCCCTTTGGGACATTTGCCTTTAGGAAAATGCCTTTTGGTTTATGCAATGCTCCTGGTACCTTCCAGAGATGCATGACAGGGTTATTTAGTGACATGGTGGAGAAAATCGTAGAGGTTTTCATGGATGACTTCTTGGTTTTTGGGGATTCTTTTGATAGTTGCTTGGAGAACCTATCTAAGGTTCTAGAAAGATGTGAGGAGACAAACCTGGTGTTGAATTGGGAGAAGTGTCAATTTATGGTGACACAGGGAATAGTCCTTGGGCATATAGTGTCTTCTAAGGGGATAGAGGTCGATAAAGCCAAAGTTGAGTTAATTTCAAAACTTCCTTCCCCTAAGAGTGTGCAAGATGTGCGGTCATTTCTAGGTCACGCGGGTTTTTAGGAGGTTCATTAAAGGTTTTAGTAGCATTGCACGACCTTTGTGTAATCTCCTAGGCAAGGATGTCCCTTTTGAGTGGGGGCATGACTGTGAGGTTGCTTTTTGTAAATTGAAAGAGATGCTAACTTCACCTCCTATCATGCAAGCACCCGACTGGAACTTGCCCTTTGAAATTATGTGTGATGCTAGTGACTTTGCCATAGGAGCGGTGCTAGGTTAAAGGATAGATAAGAAACCACATGTGATCTATTACGCTAGTAGAACGATGAATAATGCTCAAAGAAATTACACAACAACTGAAAAAGAGTTGCTAGCGGTGGTTTTTGCCCTAGACAAGTTTCGGTCGTACATCCTAGGTTCACCCATTCTAGTCTTTACAGATCATGCGGCATTAAAATATCTTTTGACAAAACAAGATGCCAAACAAAGACTGATTAGGTGGATTTTACTCCTCCAAGAATTTAATTTGACAATTAAAGATAAGAAGGGAGTTGAGAACGTTGTCGCCGACCACTTGTCTAGGATATCATTTGATGATTCTACTGACACCCTCCCCATTTCAGAGACTTTCCCTGATGAGCAACTGTTTGCTCTTTCAATTTGCCCATGGTATGCTGACTTAGTGAACTATATTGTTACTGAACAGGTTCCTACCCACTGGAGTACTCAGGATAGGAACAAATTTTTGAGAGAAGTGCAAAGCTATTTCTTTGATGACCCTTACCTTTTTAAATATTGCCCTGACCAAATCTTGAGGAGATGTGTGCCGGATATTGAAATACCGAGTGTCATATCTTTCTGTCATAGTGAGGCATGTGGGGGTCATTTCTCTACTAGGAAAACTGCTGCAAAAATTTTACAATGTGGTTTTTATTGGCCAACTCTGTTTAAAGACTCTTTTGAATATTGTAAAAGCTGTGAGCGTTGCCAACGATTGGGTGGTGTCATTAGAAGGCACATGATGCCTCTCACACCCATTATTGTGATTGAGATTTTTGATTGTTGGGGCATTGACTTCATGGGGCCCTTCCTATCATCGTTTGGCAACCTTTATATCCTTCTGGCAGTGGACTATGTGTCCAAGTGGGTTGAGGCAATCCCTTCTAGAACAAATGACCATAAAATTGTTTTGAAATTCTTGAAAGAAAACATTTTGTCTAGATTTGGGGTACCTAAGGCTATTATAAGTGACGGTGGTTTGCACTTTTGCAACCGCCCATTTGAGGCATTAATGAAAAAGTATGGGGTAACCCATAAGGTGTCAACAGCCTATCATCCACAGACAAATGGCCAAGCTGAGTTGGCCAATAGGGAGATCAAACACATCTTGGAAAAGACGGTTAACCCCAATAGGAAGGATTGGTCACTTCGCTTGACCGACGCCTTATGGGCATACCGCACAGCCTTTAAAACTGTTTTAGGCATGTCTCCCTATCGCATAGTCTATGGCAAAGCTTGTCACCTGCCAGTCGAGATGGAACATAGGGCATTCTGGGCCATTAAGCAGCTTAATTTCAATCTTGATGCAGCAGGTTCGCAGAGAAAGCTCCAACTAAGTGAGCTTGAAGAAATTAGGCGGGATGCCTATGAAAGCACTAGGGTGTACAAGGACAAAATGAAAGCTTTTCATGATAAAAACATTGCTCGCAAATCTTTTGAGCCAAATCAGAAATTCCTCTTGTACAACTCTAGGCTGCACCTCTTTCCTGGTAAGTTGAGGTCCCGTTGGGTGGGGCCTTTCATTGTTAAAACTGTATTCCCTCACGGGGCTGTGGAGATTGAGAATCCAAAAAATGGTAATATTTTCAAAGTGAATGGGCAAAGACTTAAACCATTTTTGGAAAACTTTTTGCGTGAGACTGTGGTCGAGGACCTGATGGACCCAGTCTACCATGATGCCCCATCTGAGTAACCTCTGGTGTTACTCTTTGTATATAATCTTTAGTTCCTTTTCTTTTTCATTTTTACTTTGCTTGTGGATAGACTAACCCTTTTGCAGGATAATGATGTGATTTCAAGTCTACACAAGTGCTTTTGGAGTCCTTTCTCAGCCATCTTGTCCCTTTTGCAATATCCTTCAATGCATTGAGGACAATGCAAAGTTTAAGTTTGGGGGGAGAGGCATACACTTTGTGTATAATGTACAAACAATCGCAAAAGGGAGTAGTTTTTAACTTTTTGAACAGTTTTTAACTTTTTGGAGCATATTGATGATTCATTTTGTGAGCTTTTACACTTAGTTGTGGTCATTTAGTGTTTTTATGCTTCCCTAGATTGAGAAATTCATAGTTATGCATTGTTTTGAGTGATAAATCTTGCTCTTAATTTGCTTTTGTTCATTCAAGTTGCTGCAGTGGTTTAATCCCTGCTCACCATGTTGATGTAGTTAATACCTTATGGTGAACTTGCTAATTAGATGCACATGTGTAGCTTCAATTGTCATTTTTGATGTAAACCCCATTGTTCATGTATTTTTTTTTGTCCATTTCCCCATGTGTCCATGTGTTTTTCTTGTAATTGTGATTATTTTGTACTTCCCTGCTCATTTTGCCTCAATAATGCATTTCATAAGCATTTGAACCTCATTTGCTCAATTTGGAACACTTCGCACATGTTTGAATATGATTTAAGGCCCCCTTGGTGTTTTGAGCCTAATTTCTCTATTATTGGTCACCATTTGTTCCCCATTCGAGCTTTGTTTCCATTCATTTTTGGTAAAGCCTAGGAAGCCTGAAGAGTTGGTGTATGGGTTGTTTTTGAAGAAGCTGAGAGCATCTCAGTGTTTGGGGATGTGTTTGCATGGTGGAAATGTTGGAAAGTGGGTCTTGGTAGCTATTTTGGTGTGTGGGTTGGGATCTAAATGCTTGGTTGAAGAAATTTGTCATTTTTGGTGTTGATTTTTTAAAGAAAAGAAGCAGAGGCAGTGAGCTCATGAACCGGTAGCACGTTTTATTACCGGTAGCAGAAATCATAGCAAGAATTAAATTAATTTTGAGAAGTAAGAGGCAGTGAGCACATGAACCAGTAGTAAGTTTTACCACTGGTAGTAAAGAGCCTTGTGTTTTTCTTTAATAGCAGCAGGCCGAGATGTTTTAAGTAAGCCTGATTCTCTCTCCTCAAATCAAGTCAGTCCTCTCACGAAGTGATGTGATTGAAATTGCGGCCTGCCACTTTGGCAGGTGATAAGGGGCTAATGTGATGACTTGTAAAAGGCTGACATGGTCTGACTTTCAAAAAGGCAAAAAGAAAGAATAGAAAAAAGGGGGGAAAAGTGGTTCAATTTTCAAAAAAGGTGATTGAAAGGTCAAAGCCCCTTACCCTTCTCTCTTCCCTATCCCTTCTCATTCTCTCTGCCCCGTACTCTTCTCAGACAAGTCACCATCCCACCATCAAGCCACACCACTGCCGCTGCTACTCCGCGCCATTCCCTGCCACCATCGAGCCACACCACTCGCCGCCCCTGCACATTGACCACTGCACCATCGCGCGGCAGGCACTGCAACCCAGCCGCCGTTCATCTCCGAGCCATCAACCTCTCTGCCGGCGAACTCCATTCCCTCCAATGAGTTCTTCTCCCATTATTTTCTCTTTGCTCTTATTATTATCTACAAACCCTCAATAGCCACCCCCCTTCTGCAGCAAGCTCTCTCCCTCTCACCTCGCAATTTGCCCTAACCAATCCCAGCAACATCCAGCCCCGAAAATCTCCATTAAAACCCATTTCTCACTCTCCCTTATCCCAATCCCACATTTCTCTAAATCCTCGAGCCCCAATATCTGTGATTAGTTAAGTTGTATTTGTTTTTTTTGTGATTTGCTGCTGTGTTGGATTGTTTGGTTGTGTGGTGTATGGGTTATAGCCTGGATGTTAGGCTCGGTGAGTGATTGGTATATTCGCTGATTTTGGGTTATTTTGTGCTTGGTTGCTGTTGCTGGGAAAATGGATTAGTTGCTGGATTTTTCACTGTTGAATTTGAAGCATTTGCTGCAGAGTTGGGAGTTGAAAGCCTGCTGTTTTTTTTTTTTTTTTTTTTGGGGATTTCATCCACTGTGTTCCATTGGTTGTCCATCTCACCATGGCTCGTACAAAAATAGTTAAAAAGAGGAAGGCTGCTGTCAGTCCCTCTAAGGCAATTCACAAATCAAAAGGAGACACTTCTCAGCCCGTCAAGGGGATGGGAAAAGCTGCTGCTAAACCCTCGAGGAGAATCAACACTAGGAGCAGAGCAAAGCGAGTAGTGACTGAACCCATTGAATTGTCAGAAGAGGATGAGCCCAGTGATTCTCCAGTGCCCAGTGATCCTCCAGTGCCCAGTAATCCTCCTGTTGATGATGAGCCCATCGAGCCTCCAGTTGAAGACGAGGACAGGCCCTACATTGGGTCTAGAAAGAAAGTAAAAATTTCCTGGGAGGACTCCATCAGCAGACGGACTGCATCTTGTGAGCGTATGGTGGACGATAAAAATTTGGTGGGAAATGTTGTTGTCACAGTCCTTACAAGCCAGGGATTGAAGCATATGTTTGAGAAGGTTGAGGGGTACAAGTTGGCTTTGGTCAGGGATTTTTATGCGGGGCTATCCCTAGTTGAAGCTGAAGGTGAGCATATTTTGCGTTCCAAGCTGCGGAACAAGACACTCGACATAACCCCAGCATCCATTGCCTCTCATCTGCATTATACCCGACCACATCCCAGCACTATCACCTATCCCAGTGCTGATTATGAAGCTATGGAAGAAGGGGAATTGGTATTGGAAGTCTGCACCAGCCCGGATGACTTTAGAGGGCAATTCACTCAAGGAATGCTTAAAGGGAAATACAGGCTGCTGAATTTGATTGCTCATGCCAACTTGAAGCCAACAGAATCTGATAAATTACCCAGCTTTGAGTATATTAAATTCTTGTATGCAATCATGGCAAGAGAGGTGATTGATTTTGCCGAGGTTATTTGGAACCAAATGAAGGATTTTCTGACCAGTGCAAGCAAGAAGTGCAGCATGCCATTTGCCTTCATGGTGACTGAGATGTGTGCCAAGGCAGGGGTCCCTAGGAGGCAAACCGATCACTGGCACTCAGCTGAAAAAGGGCCTATCACCTCTGCCTCTGAAAATAAGAGTAAAACAATGTTAAAACAGAAAATTGCAGCCCCTGCTCCAGCCCCCCGCCGATCCGGTTCTGCTGCAAGGCCTGCCTCTCAGCCCTCTGTCCCTAATCCTCCACCTCCTCTACATATTCAAAGGGGATCCATGTTCCTGCAAATGCACAAAAGGATTGAGTCTTTGATGAAGCAAATGATGCAGATGCAGGACAAGCTTGATGAGAAAATGGAACTATGCATGAAGAAGCTGAATTATTTGATGGGTGAGGAAGAGGATGATGGCACTGATGCCCCCACAGATGTGGAGCATGCTGATGACCCAAGGGGCAGTACCTAGGATATGGTTTGAAGTATCAGTGTTGGGAAGTGCTGACTGGTGGCTGATTTTTGGAACTGATAAATTTGGAACTGGAATTTTTATTTTTTTGTTGACATTTGGGAACTTGTTTTGGGTTGTTTAGTTTAAACTCTGGTTTATTTCTGTTGTGATGAACTCTAAGAGCAGAGTTGGATTTTTTTTTATGGTTGTGGTGGTTCTTTTGGGTAGAAGTCCTTAACTATATTAAAAATCACCACATTTTGATTCCAATCTCTTGTAACCCAGTGTCATTACAACCTTATTAAAGACCTTCTTGATTTAAACTGTGTTGTGTTCAAGATTGAGCATTTGGTACTTCTATGCATATGCTAATGTGTTTTTATGTTTTCTCTTCTCACCATTTAAGTTATTTGAACTTGAATGTCTTTCCTTTGAAGGATATTTGTGAAATCCCCGTTGTTGTGCTTGTTCGTAATTCCATCATGTTCATTATGTTTGTGCATATGTGTGCTCTCATGATAGGTTAACTCTTTGGTAATTATTGCATTAAGGACTGGTGAATATCTTTGTCTGTGCATAAGCTTACTTTGAGTAAACTTGCTCAAAGGTCTGCATTACTTAGGAATAGTCACTCTTGGGAGCATATGATGTTTGAATGACCATAGCTTGTGTCAGGAAGGTTTTCCTAGTCTCTATTATATCTTTTTGCTAGGGACTAGCAAAATTCAAGTTTGGGGGTGTGATTAGCATCATAAATCACATTATTAGCATTGCTTTTATCCCCATTTTGTCATACATTCTAATTCAAATATCATTCTTTTGTTGCATTTGACTTAATGTTTACTTTTTAATGCTTTATAGGTTTTTGTTGTCAAAGAGTGGGTCGAAGGCCCTCTTTTCGGCGATCTTTTTTTGTTGCAAAGTATTGGAGCATGATTGGATTGAGCTTGGTGAAGTTCGGAAACAGAACGAAGCTTTTTGGCAAAAGTTGCTCCTCACTACCGGTAGTGGAATCCGACTACCAGTAGTAGGAATTATCAGGAAATTCAATCAGGGAACTAGAGAGCTTTTCAACCGGTAGTGAACTTACTACTGGTAGTAGAGGGCCCGCGCAGCAGAGTTCTATTTTTCACTTTTCGGTGGCAAACTTGTAATTCCTTCCAACTTTTTGTGGCCCTAAAGCAAAGGAAAGGGGTTTTTACCCCAGCAGCCATGGAAAGGAAGGGACAATACACACTTTAGGTTTCTCTCTCTTAGTTTCTTCTTCTCTTAGGTTTTTCTCCATAGATTTTCTAGGGCTTTTAATTTCTCTTTTAGATTTCCCTTTAGATTAGTTAATCCTTAGCTTATTCACTTGGTTTGTGTTAGATTTAGTTAGTTCTTACTTTATTTCACTTGTAATCCATAGTTTAGTTGTTTTCATCCTACTTTTAGTTTAAAGACTTTGTATTTTCATCTTATTGGTAATATAGAAGCATTTATTTCAGTTCTTATGTATTTATTGTCTTTCTTTGTGCATTTACTCCTTTGTATGGCTAGCTAATCACCCCAAGGTGGGTTCTATGGTGGATTTCTTCTCCAAGCCCTAGGTAAATGATGCTCTCTCATCTCAAAAGCTTTCAAATATCAATGGAATGAAGTTTAAACACTCTCTCATCTTTTGAATCCTTGTAATTTCATATTCATGACCATTTTATGACTAGTTAAGCTTGTTGTGTTTGGTTTGTGAGCACATATGCAAATTACTTGTTTGTGAAAATGCCCAAGAGAGTTTTGAACTTTATTCTATCATTTATTTCACTTTATTTAAGCCTTTATTGTCAAATCCTCCAACCAAGACCATAGAGTAAATGGAATCTTGGTTTGAGATGTTTGAGAGCTCATTTATCAAAGGCTTGGTAAGAATGAACCCATAGGACCCATCCCCTTCATTCATCAAGTTTTCATTCTCAACTTGCCATTAATTTGGCACAAATCTTTCACAACAACAAACCCCCCATGTTTTACATTTTCTTTGCATTTATTGGGTAGCAAGACCTAAGAATCGAATAGAACCTATTCCACTCCCTGTGGACATGACCTATGGACTCCTAGAAATTATTGCTTGACGACCGGTGGATTCCTACGCTTAGAATTCTATTGCGCATCACATTTTTAGTTCAAGCAATTGGCGCCGTTGCCGGGGAGTGGCGAGCGTTCTAATTTGATTCGAAGAGAGCTAGTGGTAATTTGCAATTACATTGCAAATCCGGTAAGTTCTTTTCCCTCTTTTAATTTATGCAAAAATTCTTGATGTACATAATTGTTGTGAATATTTTGGTTGGGGTGAAATTAGTGCATGTCGGTGTGGATTCGTGATGAGCACCACCGACTTGTAAGAATTACACCTCAACAAGCTCCAAGAAATCCAATAGCAAGACGTCTATTTCACTTACCTTCCACTCCTTCAATGGAGCACACCGAAAATCAACATTTTCCTATAAATCCAAATGACCAAGGGTTTCCTCATGACCCACAAAGACCTTATGACCCTCCGAGACAAGGAGATGGTGTTGTACCGCCGGCAACCCCGGCGGTGGGAAGGGGGAATCCTAATCCTCATGCTCCACCATATAGAGAACCCCCTGTCCCTTTGGCTAATTTAGGGAGGACTCTTAGAGAGATTTTGAGACCTACAAGAACCACCACACCCTCATGTATTTGCCTACCTCAAGAGGCCAACAATTTTCCCATGAGACCGGAGATGATTCGTCTTCTCCCTGAAGATAGAGGGTTCGATTCTGAGAATCCCTATACTTACATGAGAGATTTTGAGGATGTGTGTAGCGCGTTCCTTTCTACAGGATCACCCATACACATCATATGCTTGGTTTTATTCCCTTTCTCTCTTAAGGACAAAGCGAAAATTTGGTTTCACTCTCTTACTCCTAATTCAATCCACAATTGGAGTGACATGCAACGTATTTTTCTTGATAAATTCTACCCTCCGGGGCGCACTAATGCACTTTTGAGAGCAATCCAAAATTTTTCTGAAAAACCGGGTGAATCTTTTGCAACTGTATGGGAAAGATACGAAGAGCTTCTTAATGATATCCCTCATCATGGTTTGGATATAGGCCAAATCATTGGCTACTTTCATCAAGGTCTTTCTTTGGAAAACAAGCAATATATCCAAATGATGAGTGGGGGGCAGTTTTATGAGAAGAGCCCTGAAGAGGCCATACAGTGTTTTGATTCTATAGCAGAGAATGCCCGGAATTGGGAGACTAATACCTCTCTTGATGCTGCTAGAGTGCAAACTGTGCCTGTAGGAGGAGGAAAGCATCATGTTAAAGATAATGATGACCTCCAAGCCAAAATTGCTACATTGACTAGGAAATTAGAGGCCATAGAGTTACAAAAAGTGAGTGAGGTGAGCACCGTACCTAAAGTGCCTACGGCACCTATGGGACCTAGGATTGAGGACTTGTGCATAATTTGTGATGATCCCACTCATTCTACCAATGATTGCCCTAATCTTCCCCAAGTTAAGGGAGCCATCCAAATCGAGCAAGCTAATGCTCTCAACTACCAAAGGAAGCCCTTCAACTCTCCATATTCCGAGACTTACAATCCGGGGTGGAGTAAACACCCCAATTTTAGTTGGAAGAGTGATGAAGGAAATGCTTCCTCAAGCCAAAGCAACCCACCTCCAAATCCTTTTCAAAGCAACCAAGGTTTTCAAAGCCAAAATTTCCAAAATCAAAACTTTCAAAATCAAGGTTTTCAAAATCATGGTCAAGGTCCTAATTACCAAGGTCAAGGGTTTCCATCAAACCCTAACCCAAGTTTTGGTCCACCACCGGTAAACTCGTACCTACCACCCCACAAGAGAAATTATGATGATGTGATTGCACAACTCGTGCAAGGTCAAGCTCAAACAAATCAAGCCATAGGGGATATGAGAACCCAATTGACTAAGTTGACCACTACTTTGGGTGCACTTCAACAAGAGAAGGGAAAGTTTCCCTCTCAACCCGTGCAAAATCCACAAGGTCAACATAGCATTGGATCCTCAAATCCCAATGAAGGGAACCATGAACATGCTAAGGCCATCACCACTCTTCGAAGTGGAAAGATCATTGATAAAACCATCCCACCCAAGGATTCCAACAAAGAAGTTTCTCAAAATTTACAAAAGGAACCTAAGGGGGATGAGAAAGAAATTGAAAATGACCCTAGCGTTCCCAAACCAAGTGGTGTTGATGTTGGTTCAAGCCAAGAGAGGGCTAAATTTATTCCTGCCGCCACTTTTCCCCAAAGACTTAGGGCACCTAAGAAATTGACCAATCATGCTGAAATTTTTGAATTGTTTAAACAGGTGAAAGTCAACATACCTTTGTTGGATGCTATTAAACAGGTGCCCTCGTATGCAAAGTTCTTGAAAGATTTGTGTACAGTGAAAAGAAATTTGGGTGTGCATAAGGAAGTGTTTATGACTGAGCAATCCACATCTCTCTTGCAAAATACCTTGCCCCGTAAATACAAAGACCCCGGGACCCCTACCATTGAAATAACCATAGGAAGTTCCAAAGTGGGTAGAGCTTTAGTAGACTTGGGGGCGAGTGTCAATTTGTTGCCATATTCTGTGTATTTGGAATTGGGGTT
This sequence comes from Hamamelis virginiana, assembly GCA_017140935.1. Taxonomy (NCBI): domain Eukaryota; kingdom Viridiplantae; phylum Streptophyta; class Magnoliopsida; order Saxifragales; family Hamamelidaceae; genus Hamamelis; species Hamamelis virginiana. The sequence goes on from JAESVK010062440.1 coordinate 11,984, forward strand.
GGGAGAACTTGAGTCAACTGGAATCAAACTTCAATTAGCTGACAGGAGTGTTAAGATACCTAGGGGAGTAGTGAAAGATGTGCTTGTACAAGTTGATAAATTCTATTTCCCCATGGATTTTGTGGTGTTAGAGACCCATCCTGTGGTAGATCAAGGGAGTCAATTCCCTGTGATTCTTGGTAGGCCTTTCTTGGCCACAGCTGATGCCTTGATTCAATGTAGGAGTGGTTTGATGACCATTACCTTTGGGAACATGACTGTAAATTTAAATATTTTCAATTTGATGAAGGAAGTGGGGGAGGACATGGATGATGAGGTGAAGGAAGTTAGTAGAATTGATACTCTAGTCCAGCACCAATGGGATCTTTCCGCCCATGATGATCCATTACAGTCATGTTTGGTGAGTGAAAATGTTGAAGAATTTGAAGTAAGTGATGAGATGGAGTTTCTATACTCCATGCTCAATGAAGAGGAAGTTATGGAAGTGAATGGGTGGGTGCCTCGCTTCGAAGCATTGCCACCCATTGAGAAAAGTCTTGTCCCATCAAGTATCCAACCACCGAAATTAGAGTTGAAACCCTTGCCCTCTGATTTGAAATATGTGTACCTAGTTGACAATGAGACTTATCCCGTGGTCATTTCTTCTCACTTGGAGATTGACCAAGAGCTTAAATTGTTGGAAGTGCTTAGAGACCACAAAAGTGCCATAGGTTGGTCCATTGCCGACCTCAAGGGAATTAGTCCCTCTCTTTGCACTCATAGGATTTATCTTGAGGATGATGTCAAACCTTCACGCCAACCTCAAAGGAGATTGAACCCCATAATGAAGGAGGTAGTGCGAAAGGAGGTTCTGAAGTTGTTGGATGTGGGGATAATCTATCCTATAGCGGATAGCAAGTGGGTGAGTCCTATACAAGTGGTACCCAAGAAATCGGGCATTACTGTGGTAGAGAATGAAGAGGGTGAATTAATTCCCACACGAGTCACCACGGGGTGGCGAGTGTGCATTGACTACAGAAAGTTAAATTCATCCACTAGGAAAGACCACTTCCCTTTATCCTTCATTGACCAAATCCTAGAGAGAGTTGCGGGACATGCTTTCTATTGCTTCCTAGATGGGTATTCGGGCTATAACCAAATTGAGGTTTCCTTAGAGGATCAAGAAAAGACTACTTTCACATGTCCCTTTGGGACATTTGCCTTTAGGAAAATGCCTTTTGGTTTATGCAATGCTCCTGGTACCTTCCAGAGATGCATGACAGGGTTATTTAGTGACATGGTGGAGAAAATCGTAGAGGTTTTCATGGATGACTTCTTGGTTTTTGGGGATTCTTTTGATAGTTGCTTGGAGAACCTATCTAAGGTTCTAGAAAGATGTGAGGAGACAAACCTGGTGTTGAATTGGGAGAAGTGTCAATTTATGGTGACACAGGGAATAGTCCTTGGGCATATAGTGTCTTCTAAGGGGATAGAGGTCGATAAAGCCAAAGTTGAGTTAATTTCAAAACTTCCTTCCCCTAAGAGTGTGCAAGATGTGCGGTCATTTCTAGGTCACGCGGGTTTTTAGGAGGTTCATTAAAGGTTTTAGTAGCATTGCACGACCTTTGTGTAATCTCCTAGGCAAGGATGTCCCTTTTGAGTGGGGGCATGACTGTGAGGTTGCTTTTTGTAAATTGAAAGAGATGCTAACTTCACCTCCTATCATGCAAGCACCCGACTGGAACTTGCCCTTTGAAATTATGTGTGATGCTAGTGACTTTGCCATAGGAGCGGTGCTAGGTTAAAGGATAGATAAGAAACCACATGTGATCTATTACGCTAGTAGAACGATGAATAATGCTCAAAGAAATTACACAACAACTGAAAA
>JAESVK010062443.1:0-10296 GCA_017140935.1 Hamamelis virginiana
TAAATGTAATAGTAGAAGCTCCCACTATCTCTTTTAAAAACATTTAACTTTTAAAGTCATGAGTAGTGAGGAGTCTCATGTATTACATTTAATCCATAGACATAAAATAATAATTAACATAGTGAGCCTTTAATATTCATCACATAAATAGGCTCTTGAATTGATTATGGACTTTATTTAAGGCTATAGGGAGGTAATATGGTGATCGCAAAAGAAATGGAAAAGCCCTAAACATGCATCTATGAAGTCTTCCATAAGCTCCATAATCCTCCATGCTCCTTTTGTGCCTCTCCATGCTCCAAGCCTCCATTCTTGATAATTACATTATAAAAAGAATACATAGAGTGAAGAGGCATGCAAGCCCCATTTAAATTACAATTACCAAAGAGGCATGCAAGCCCCAATTAATAACTAAAATGTACTATCCAAGAACCTATTATGTGAGGATATTACAGTTTAGAGGCTAAAAGATGATTGGAACTTGCTTAAGAAGCATTAAGATAAAGAGTTATCCACTCATTGAGGGTTAATATCCAAGAACCTATTATGTGAGGACTATTAATTCTTGATGGGATCCCAATCCCCATTATGGAAATTCAATGTTGCAATTCCCGAATCTCATTAAAGGGTGTATGAAATTTGAATAAAATAGTGGGAGGTACCATAAAACTTAATGACCAATGAATTTTTATGGTTTAGTAATATGAAATTATATTCATTATTTTCTGTTGTAGATAGCTCCTCTAAACTTAATCTCTAGAATAATTAAAATGACAAATCGTTTAACTGGTCCAAAACTTCCAAGACTGGTTTGAGAAACCTAGTATTAGCCATTAAATAAAAATAGACTTCGTGGTCAATGCCCTATGCCTCAGTGCTTTGTCTTAAAGGGGCATATTAAGAGAGGAAAGACACTTATAGTGAGTGGCTTGATAATGATGTAAGGTACATTTGAGGGAACTTTGTGGTTCACAAACTAGCATTGTAAGGAACAATACTGTTATTGGACTCTTCTCCTATAAGATGATGAATGGGACATCTATTAATGAGCTCTACCTCAAGATAATCCAGAACATTCACTCATTGCATGATCTTAAGTGTTATAATCACTGCTAACAAAAAGGCATTGACATCTTGCTTCATTCCGTTCCTGCAAGGCACAAGTAATTCATCATAATCTTCCCTTATTGATTTGATGAATATGCTAGTGGGTGTTAGGAAACCTTGAAAAAGGAACCCAAAGGGAATGTTTTAGCTATCTATGGAGCTTCCACTTCTAAGACCGAACCTAAGGGCAAGGGAAAGAAGAAGAAGTCTCATGTGGCATTAAGAAAGAGAAGTCTAAAGGAAAGAGTTTCCAGTGCAGTAAGTCAGGTCATTGGAAGAGAAACTAAAAAGAGTACCAAGTTTGAAGAATTGTTTTTCTAATGGTACGTCACATGCTTTATTCATTTACTAATTAAGAATTAGTATTATTCTGCTTATGGTATCCGATACCTAACTGTACTTTCTTATACAATGCGATTGTATATAAAAGACAAAGGGAAGTAGAAGATCAAGTAGATATCGAGATTTCTTTGTTTGGAAATGAATCAACAGTTCATGCATTTGACATAGAAGCTTGATACTTGATTAATTTATTTAGAGTTCATAGAAACTTTATTAACTTTATTGCCAGTTATTTTAATACTTCTTAATTAAGGTTTTATTTACTCTGTTTATTTAAAACAGATATTAGATATTTTAGATAAATTCTAGCAATTGATTTAAACTTCTATACTCTTCATGAATGCTTTGAATAAATGAATAAAATGGTATATTAGGATTCAACTTTAAGGATCACATCAATAAATGAATTTTGATTCATTAATTTATATGAACTGATCACCTTATTTTATAAGGAGATTAAAAGAATAATACATAAGATGTATAAACCTTGAATTTTAGTTTGTATACTTCATATCTATTTGAATATTTGAAAATGTTCAAATGATTCAAAACTATGAATATTTGAAGTGTTCAAATGATTCATATGAAGTAAAACTAAAAGAAAATATTAAGAATATTTGGTTGAATCTTATTGACCTTAAATATGTTAAACGATAAAGTTTGGAGGTTATTTGGAATATGAGATATTTCAAATAAACTTCAAAAGTTTGTTTTCTCAAATAAAAAGTTATTGAAAAACAATGTTTCCACAATAAGAACTATACCTTTATGAAACATCAAAAAGAATTTTATGCTATTAAAAAGTTTAATACATGAAATACCTTGTTTCAAAAAGGAAAGTGGGAGCATACAAGTCATCGATATTATTCTCGACTTTCTTTATAAAGTACATACCTTAAATACTAGCTTAGTATTATGAATTCTATAATTGTTATAGGAATTCAAATCTCTCAAAATTCAATTTTATGAGGGGTTTCATATGAGCCTAATATTTTAGAAATATGGGACTCATATCATTAATGCTGCAAGTAATTGTTAGTAGATATTGATTGATTATTAAGAATAGTAATTCTTAATAAATACATGTATATTCTTAAAGGAGTTTAAGAAAAGAATATTTGTATATATAAAGAAATTATATATGGGATGATATTTACAAATTGCCTAAAAGGATGTCTAGAGTATGTCCTTTTCTTTCAAGAGCACGGGTCTCATTTACTATAACATCAGAGTTGGCAGCGGATAATTAGTTTAATTACTATTATCGAAAATAATAAAGTTGCAAAGTTTGTTTGCATAGAGTCCCCATTGTCATAAACCTTAGATGAGTGTTAGAAGCCTTGTCTGACGAAGAATAGTATAAGATACTGATTGGCTTTAGTGCAAGTAGGAGATTGTTAGAGGTATGCCCTAAAACCAATCCTAAAGGGCATATCAATTTCATATTATATTAATTTGAAGGTACAACTTGTCGTGTGTATATATATATATATATATGATAAGGTTCATGAATAAATGATAAGAGAAATATGTATCTCAAGTTGTTGAGATATGAAGACTCATATTTCTTATACATTTTTATTCTAAATAAGTTCCTGCTCATAGGTGCTTGTCAATTGTGGGTGTGCTCCCTAAATTCCCAAGCGTAGGAGTTGAAGCATCGCCAAGCGTAATAAAACTGAGGGAAGTCCCCAGGTCATCTCCACAGGGAATGGGGTCTTAGAAGGGTCCTTAGGTATTGATACCCAATAAATGTGCAAGAAATGTAAATCATGGGGTTTGATGATTGGTTTGATTTGGTAACTGATTTAGTTGGTAATTAACACAAGAAAAACAAATGATAGGATTCTAAGGTTTCCACTCATCCACAACTAGGTAACAAGCATCTCTCATTGGCATTCTCATCTAGGATCCATTGAAGAATGGTCTTTGATGATGATATGACTTTAAAAGCTTTTTCAAACAAAGAAGGATAGGAGAATGATACTAAATGCTCACTTAAACAATTTTACAAACACTTAGCACGCATTTAGGCTCAAGCACAATGTGTACCAAGATTCTCTTGTTCACACATTGTCAAGAAAATGCCAAACTAAGCATCAAGCAAGGGTAGTGAGTATTTATTATCATTCAACTTTCATTCAAGCACAAAGAGATGAGAGAGTGTTGTTACCTTTGTTGGTGATGAGTTTCCACCGTTCGAATCCTATCTTGGAGGTTTAGAACTCCATTAAAGCTAAGTTATAAGTCATAAATGCAAGAACAAACCAACTAAATGCAAATAGAAGAGTAGAAACTTGTATTAAATGCTATGAAAAACCAAATAACAATGTTTGAAAGTTGAATAACAAGTAGAACGACCTAAACTAAGAGTCACAACTGATTACAACAAGAACCAAACAAAAACTAAGCTACACTATGCATAAAACCCTAGAAAAATGAGAAAACCCTAGCTAAACTAAGTTAACCTAACTAAGAGCTGATGAAGCACACCCATTCAGCTGAAAATGAGAGTATTTATACTTCCTACACGAATGGGGGGCTAAAGACGAGAGTGCCCTTGCACAAATATACATTTTACGAACATAACAGGTAAAATCTCGGGCCCTAGTACCGGTACTCAACTTCTAGTACTGGTACTCAAACTTTACTGCCAAAATATGCAACCTCAGTACCGGTACTCAACTTGCCAGTACCGGTACTCACCCTTAAAAACTACAGAATTCCCCTTTTTGGTGCATTAAACTTCCATTTATCGCACGAAGCCCCGAATAACCATCCACGCAACTTTGAAATGCCTCAAATACATTGAAGAATCATTCCTTAGGTTGAGAAGAGAGAGAAAGAATGATTTGAATGGGCTTTAGCGAGTTACTTCACAAATTGTCTCCGCTTGAAGATGAAAACGTGCAAAAATGCTTCCTTCAACACGCGGCAACTCTTCAAGCGTCCAAAAATGCTTCAAAAAGGTGCGGATAACATCGAACGACCTGCATAAGCACAAAAACAAGAAAGAAGGTCAAAAGCACCTATTCTACACAAACTAGGGCCAAAATGCAAGCTAGAATGGCTAAAAGCAAGTATAAATACTGTACTTTATGTGTTAAACACACCCTCCAACCTGCATCTTGCTAGTCCCTAGTAAGATTTGAACTACAAAAAACTAAAAAAATAAAAAACTAGAAAGAAAAACAAAACACAGAAGTAAGCAGTTGAGCATTCAACGTTTCCATAATAGGCGAACATGAACATATTACTAATACTTAACAAACCATGCAAACAATTGAAGTTAGTATGCGTAAACCAATTCCAAGTGTGATGGTGATCCAACGAGGATCTCACAAAACCAACAACAACCTCAATGAGAAGCACAACTACTGAGAATGAAGCAGAATGAAGTTACCAAAATGAAAAACTTCATTAATAAAAAGAGCAGATAACATAAACCAAGCATTTAGAATTTGCATACTATTCAAAATGGAACAACCAACAAGTTCAAAATCAAAAAGGACTTCTAAGCTTGTAATGACTACGGGTTACAACAAAGGGTTTTCAAAAACAAAATGGGTGTTGGCATGACTTGGCTGAGGTCGCTACCCTATTGCCAACACTGCCCTATGCTAACCCACGAACTCCAACTACTCCTCCCCAGACTCCACTTCTTCAGAAGAAAATGCATATCCATCAACACAGTGAAAGGATGTGATACAAGAATCGCAGCGGAAGAAATACATCGTATAAAACTTTTTATAAAATGATTCTCAATCACAACCATGCCAAGATTCAAACACAAACATAGAATTATGAATATATATATACAAGTACATGAATTAAACATATTTAAAACGTACTTACTTGATCATTGCCTTTGATGTAACCTCGATCGAATCCGAGCTCCAAAAGTATGGAAGCCTCCAATGCTAGTCCACTCGAACACAAAACTCCTCGAATCCCTTGTATCTTCACAACCCTTGAAAAGATCACAAGCTAGAGAGGGAAGAGTGGAGAGGACGGCTAGGAGAGAGAGGCTCACCATGGAGTGTCTAGCCCTAATGCTTGTAGCATCATATTTATAGTCGTCTTCTCTTTTAATGATGTTTGGTTACAAGTGCTAGCTTGACCAAACACCATATAGAATAACAATATCCTAGTTATGTATATCATTGACCTCTTTCTTATTAACCTTTAATAATAAGAGCCATACATATATAAACTAGAATATTCCCCTCCCAATAATTCAAGAAGATCACTTATGTTCTTATGTGTGTGACCCATTGGGTTCACCCCAACCTAGTAGTGGCTCGGGACATCTCATGTTCCCTAAAATAGAAAGTTTCTATTTTTGGTTCAATTGGAACGATTCCAATTTTGCCCTCAATGATAACACTTATCATTAGGCCTACACTAGTCATGAGTGACATCTAGCAACATATCATGACGTACCCTAGGTTTGGGTGAATAGTAGAACTATGTGAACCCTTCATGTTACTTAATCCTTCATCCCCTAATGTCACTGTTAAGATGATCGGGCATGGTTATTAAGTCAAACCCTATCTTAACAACTTGTTATATGTTCTACAAAGTATAATCTCAATAAGGTGAATCTGATGAAACTCTTTCACAATTCACCTATCACTGTGGCCACAGATTTCACATTGAGAACTATCTTTGTGAATTAACCCTGACATTCTCTCTCATCGAAGATGAAAGTGATGATTCCTTCTTGTGCACTCATTTACCTTCATACATAACTCTACTAGAGCCAATGAGTACCGATTACACCCTTATGGTTAAGGATATACGAGATACTATCAAACTCAAGTGACCTATGCATAAGATAACTATGGTGCCTCAGGTCTAAGGATTATAATCGTAACATAAGAATATTCTTTTGAATTAAACTCCATAAGAATATTCTTGATGATCAAGTTCAGTGTACATGTTCTCTAACATGCACCCACAGATTAACTATAGTGTCACTACACCGATAGGAAAGACTACCTATCCTCCCATTGGAGCCAGTTTAAATCTGTGCTACTCTTAACGGTTTATTAAATATTCAATTTAATAAACCTATGAGCAGGAACTTCTTTTTAGAATAAATGTATATGAGAAATATGAGTCTCCATATCTCAACAACTTGAGATACATATTTCTCTTATCATTTATTCATGGACCTTATCATATATATATATAAATATATACGAAAAGTTATACCTTCAAATTAATATAATATGAAATTGATATGCCATTTAGGATTGGTTTTAGGGCATACCTCAACACACAGTCGTCAAGCTCTTCAGAATCCCCTTCCAAGTTCGGAAGGGGTGTCTCAGCGGACGATGGCTCTCCTCTCAGAATGTGAACTTCTCTCTCAAGCTTGGATAGCCTGTGGTCAATCTTTATTTGTTTTCCCAAGATGCATTTAAATCACCCCTTTATCTTGCGTTCCATTCTCCTCAATGGAGATGTAGTCTTCGGTTTAGGAACCGACGATGAAGACGGTCCTGCGGCAGCTGGGGGAAGCTGAGCTGGTCGAGGTCTGGCTAATATAGCTCTACTTTTAGTTTCAGTTTTGCTCGTAATGGGACCCAGACGAGGGGGAACCATTTCTTCTCTTGTTGGGGCCTTAATACCTGCTACTTCAACCAATTTAGTAACAAGTGCTAGGTATGGCATGTAGCTCTTCTCGCTTGTAGACTTGATGAAATCTCTCATGATGCACCAAATCATAGCACCATAGTCAATGAGCTTGCCATTCATCACTTCAAATATAAACTGAATTTCTTCTTCACTGGAGAGCTTCTCTTTTCATTTTGGCACGATCATATTATGAATGATCTTATTCATTAACGCATATTCAGGTTTGAGCTTCCCTGGAATGAATTCGTTTCGCATGAATCCTCTTATAGGCAGTGGGTTGGTACACATGGTATTGGCAAATAATTCTGCTTGGAACTTGGTGATTGCACGGAATGGATATCGTCTGTCAGAAGTGTTGGGACGAGTGTAACTCAAAGATACTGCAATTGTCTCAGGATCGACTGATAGAGGCTTGCCAAAAACTTTCGTGTTCAGAAGGAATTCCTTATCAGCGTTTTCACTCGAGTTAGAGTAAAACTCACTCACCACATACGGTAGATAGCCCTTGACATCATTGCTTAGGAATCCTAGCTTTTGAGCCTTTATGACAGGACGAATAGGGTGATCGCCTTTTGGGAATTGATCCTGGTCCTCCTGATGACTATGGTATCTTGAATAATTTGGAGGGGTTTGGCTGGTCTCCTGATCATATTGATATTCTTAATAGAGCTGTTACTGCTGAAGAGATTAAGTCCACTATTTTTTCTATTAAGAATGACAAGGCTCCTGGTCCGGATGGGTTTTCGTCCCTTTTTTTCAAGAAAGCATGGGATATTGTGGGAGTAGATGTTATTGAGGCTAATACTTCCTTCTTCAGTTCTGGATGTCTGCTTAGAGAGGTGAATTGCACTATTATTTCCCTCATGCCTAAGGTTTCGAATCCTTCCTCTTTTAATGAGTTTAGGCCTATAGCATGTTGCAATGTTGTTTATAAATGTATATCTAAAATTATTGCAAATAGGCTTAAGTTATGCATTCCTGATATTATCAGCCCTTTCCAATCAGCTTTTGTTCATGGTCGCATTATCTCTGATAATATTTTGTTGACTCAAGAAATTATGCATAACTATCATAGAAATGTGGGACCTCCAAGATGTGCTTTAAAGATTGACATTAAGAAACCCTATGACTCTGTTAATTGGGAAGCTTTGATTGCTATATTAAAGCATATGGGTACTCCTGCTCATTTGTTGAATTGTATTATAGCCTGTTTGTCTTCTCCCATGTTTTCTGTTGCTGTTAATGGTGAGTTGGCGGGGTTTTTTGCGGGGAAAAAAGGGTTAAGACAAGGGGATCCTATGTCTCCCTTCCTTTTTGTGTTTGTTATGGATGTCTTGTCTAGATCTCTTTCTTGTGCCACTAGAAGGGATGATTTTGAGTATCATTTCAAATGTGAGAAAGTTTCTCTTTCCCATCTCTGCTTTGCTGATGACTTGTTCCTGTTTGCTAAAGCTACTCCTGATAGTATTAAAATTCTTATGGATGAGCTAAAAAAGTTTGAGGTGTTTTCTGGTCTTCAGATCAATCCTGCAAAGAGTGCTCTGTTCATTTCAGGGGCTAGTGATTCTGTGAAAGATGACATTGTTCGTATCACTAGGATAAATGTGGGGTGCTTGCCTATGAGATACCTTGGGGTTCCTCTTATTTCTACTAAGCTTTCTAGTTTGGATTGTCAGCCCTTATTGAAGAAATTGATTAGTCGCATCCAGTCCTGGACTAGCAAATCTCTCTCATTTGCTGGAAGACTTCAACTGTTATCTTCAGTCCTTTATAGCATTCAGGTGTACTGGTGTAGCATGTTCATTATTCCTATTGACACTGTTTGCAGAATTGAACAGCTTTTTAATGTTTTTCTCTGGTCTGGATCTGTTGGAAAGGCTCATAAAGCCAAAGTTAGTTGGAATCTTGTTTGTAAACCTAAGGAGGAAGGTGGGTTAGGCCTTCGCAGGGTCCATGATTGGAACATTGCTGCTATTTTGAAGCACATTTGGAGCTTATTTTCTAGATCAGGCTTGATTTGGGTTGCTTGGGTGGAGGAATATCTTCTTAGGGGCAGGAGTCTATGGTCCATTGACTCTTCTTCTAATAGTTCCTGGAGTTGGAGGAAGATTCTTCAGTTAAGGGATAGACCCCTTATTAGTCACAAAATTGGTAATGGTGCTTCTACTTTCTTATGGCATGATAACTGGCATCCTGTTGGTCCTTTGTTGCAGCACTTTGGGTCCCGGGTGGTCTATGATGCTGCTATCCCTTTGCAGGCTAAAGTTTCTTGTATTTTGTCTGATAATGGTTGGAATTGGCCTGTTACTAACATTGTTGATCTTATTGCCATTCGTAATAGTTGCGTTGAATGCCCCCCTCTTAGTAGAAGGAGGGAGGATACTGTGATATTGAAAGGTTCTGTGAATAAACAAGCCATGGATTCGCAGCGGAAGTAGAAAACAAAACTTTTCTTTTATAAAATCAATCCATGTTCACAAAACCTTCAAGAATCGATTCAAGCATGGGGGTCATGTATATAAATAACACATACAAACAAGAATGAATATAAATCAACATAATGAAAGGTTCTGTGAAAACCACAGACATGGATGCGCAGCGGAAGAGAGTAAAAACAAAACTTTTCATTTTATAAAAACATCCATGTTCACAAAACCAATATGAATCGATTCAAGCATTAGGATCATGTATATAAAGCAAACACAAATAATCAAAGCAAATAAAAACTCACTTGAATGTGTTCTTCGGTGTAGGAATCCTTCGAGTTTCAAACGGATGAAACCTCCAAAGCGTATCCACACGAGAGCAAAACTCCAAAAGCCTTCCCAGTCTTCCACAACCCTTTGTGGCAAGCTAGAATGGAGAGGGAGAGGAGAGAGAATTCGGCCCTAGGGTTTCCTGTGCCTTAGAGTGTGTGAAACACTCTTATTTATAGACTTTCTCCTCTTTGGGGGGTGTTTGGTTACTAGTGCTAGCATGACCAATCATCCTCGAATTGAGTAATCCTATTCTCGGTTAGTATTGACTTTTAATCAATTAACGTTTAATTATTAAAGTCAAACAAACGCCATGATAGGATTCCCCTCCCACAAGCTTAAAGAACTCACTTACTCTCTATTGTGTGTGACCCTTTGGGTTCACCCTAACCTAGCAGTGATGAAAGGAATCGATCGAAACCATGGAATCGCAGCGGAAGACAAAACA
>JAESVK010062458.1:0-17500 GCA_017140935.1 Hamamelis virginiana
TTTCCCAAATTTTTGATCTTTCAAACCAATTGGTAAAATAGTTCTCCATACCAAATCACCTTCTGCAAAGGTTTTGATTTTAACCCTTTTGTTATAAGCCCTTGTAGCCTTTTTCTTTTGAATTTGAATCTGATTAAGTGCATCTACTCTTTCTTCATCAATGTTCTCAAGTTCCATATACATGGATTGATGATAATCTTCAAAAGAGATTTGATGCTGTTTGGCTACTCTTAATGAATTCACATTTATTTCCATTGGGAGTACTGCATCATGTCCATATGTCAATGCATATGGAGTTGTTCCAGTACTAGAACGTTTCGAAGTTCTATAAGCCCATAAAACTTCTATCAACAATTCATGCCACTCCCTTGGGTTATCTTCAATCATCTTCTGCATAGTTTGTTTGATAGTTTTATTCGAAGATTCAGCTTGACCATTAGCCTGGGCATAATAAGGAGTTGAATGAATCAAGGTAATTCCATATTGATCAACAAAATTTTTGACTTCACTTCCCACAAATACACTGCCTTGATCTGCAGTTATGGTTTGAGGAATTCCAAACCTACTCATTATTTCTTTTATGAAATTTATAATATCACACTGATTTATTGAAACCATAGGTTTTGCTTCAACCCATTTCGTAAAATAATCAGTTGCAACAATAATAAAAGAATGTTGTTTGGATGAAGGAGGAAATATTTTTCCTATCAAATCCATTGCCCAACCTCTAAATGGCCATGGTTTGATAATGGAATTTAATTCAATTGCTGGCCTATGATGTAAATTTCCATGTTTTTGGCAAGCTTGACAACCTTTAGCATATTCAATGCAATCTTTGAGAATTGTAGGCCAATAAAACCCATGTCTTCGAATCAACCATCTCATTTTAATACCAGGTTGGTGGCCACAAGTTCCTTCATGGACTTCACCCATTATTTTCATGGATTCTTTTAAACTTGGGCATCTAAGTAACAAACCATCAGCTCCTTTTTTATACAATATATCATCATATAAAATGTACTTAATGGCTTTAAGCCTTGTTGCCCTTGTTGATTCAGCATTTGGGTTAGAAAGAAAATTTATTATTGGAGTTCTCCAATCTTTCTTAATAATTTGAACTTCATTTACCTCTAGAGGTAAACCTCTATCCAATAAAGAAGGTAATATTTTCTTTTTATTTTCGAAACAAATTTCTTCTTCCCAAGGATTTTCTTTAAAACCCGAAGCAATCTGGGCTAAACTGTTAGCTTCTTCATTCATAAACCTTGGTATGTAATCAATGACTGCATCATCAAAGTTACATAACAAATGTACAGCACTCAAGTAATAAGGAATTAAAATGGGGCTTAAGCATTTATATTCTCCTTTTACTTGGTTTACAATTAATTGAGAATCTCCCATAACTTCAATCATTTCAGCTTTCCATTCTTTTAGTATTTCTAAACCAAACACTAAAGCTTCATATTCAGCTTGATTATTGGTTCCATTGTATTCAAGTCTAAGACTAAACTTAGTCTTGATTCCTTTTGGAGATTCAATAACCACTCCAATCCCAGAATATTGGTTTGTCTTCGAACCATCAAACCACATTCTCCATGGAGCAAAACCAATACTAAAAGAATCAAACTCTTCTTGTTTTATATCAAGGCATGGATGATCAGCCAAAAAGTCTGCTAAGGCTTGACCTTTCACAGCCTTTTGGGGCATATAAACAAAAGTGAATTCTGTTAATGCTAGAATCCATTTTCCGATTCTGTTATTAAGCAAAGGTCTAGATAAAATATATTTTATCAAATTGAACTTTGATAAGACAATTACATTCCTTGGAAGCAAATAATATCTGAGTTTCATTGCAGCAAAATACAATGTAAGGCATAACTTTTCAATTGAAGAATATCTACATTCAATACAATTCAATGCCCTACTCAAGTAATAGATGGCTTGTTCTCTAAATTCATTATTATCTTGAGCCAAAAGACAGCCAATAGATTCTTCAGCTGCTGAAATATATAACTTCAAAGGTTTATCCAACCTTGGTGGCATCAAAATAGGTGGATTAATCAGATAAGTCTTGATTGCTTCGAATGCCTTCTGATGTTCTTCATTCCAGTTGTATTCATCTTCATTTCGCAGCTTCAATAGTGAAGAGAACACTCTGGTTTTTCTTGCAGCATTTGAAATGAACCTTCGAAGGAAATTTAATTGTCCTAAAAACCTTTGCAACTCTTTTTTATTAGAGGGAGGTTTTGCATTAATAATTGCTCTTGCTTTATTTGAGTCTACTTCAATGCCTTTTTTGTGCACTAAATAGCCTAAGAAATTCCCAGCACTAACACCAAAGGCACATTTTTGTGGATTCATCTTCAACTTGTAAAGTCTCATTCTTTTAAATACCTTTTTCAAATATTCTAGATGATTTTCTATATTGTTTGACTTAATGGCTATATCATCGATATAGCATTCTAGAAAATCACCTATCATATCATGAAAAATAGCATTCATAGCTCTTTGATAAGTAGCTCCTGCATTCTTCAAACCAAAAGGCATTACGATCCATTCAAAAGTACCAATACTGCCAGGACATCGGAATGCAGTTTTATGGACATCTTCTTCAGCAATATATATTTGATTATATCCTGAATGTCCATCCATAAATGACATTATTTGATGTCCAGCTACTTCATCTATCAACAAATCCATAATAGGCATCGGATATTCATCCTTTGGAGTGGCTAAATTAAGATTTCTAAAATCAATACAAACTCTTAATTTACCATTCTTTTTAATCACAGGAACTATATTAGAAACCCATTCAACATACCTGGCTGTTCGGATAAAACCTGATTTCAACAATCTTTCAATTTCTTCTTTAATCTTTGGAATGACCTTCGGAGCAAGTCTTCGAGATTCCTGCTTGAATGGTTTGAAGCCTTCCTTTATTGGCAACTTGTGCTCAACCAAAGATCTGTCTAAACCAGGCATTTCATGGTAGTCCCATGCAAAGCAATCTTTGTATTCTCTCAACACAGATATAAGCTTCTCTTTAGCTGAATCATCTAAGAAATTACTAATAAAAACAGTCTTTGAACTAGAAACACTACCTAAATTAACTTCTACTAAAGTATCAATATTTTGCAACTTTAAATTTAAAGATTGTTCAGAAACTAGAGAAACATCATTATCAAATACAACCTTTGACTGATCATGTTCATCTTCCAGAATACCTTCATTCCATCCTGCATGAATTAATTCTTCATCCAAAAGCTTCGAATGAATGGCTTGTACAGCCACTTTTTCTAAGGCCGCATGAACAGCCTCAGTTTCTAATTTCATAGAGAAATTAGGCATTTGATTCATCATTCATATTTTCCGGACCACTTGCTGGTCCTACGAATTGACAAAGTGCATCTTCCCAAATTTTGTCTTCGTTAACTGAAGGAATTTTACTTAGATCAACCGGACCAATGGGCTCTTCATAAAGCCTGGCTTCCATTACGTTTGAAGCTACATTAAATGGTTTTCGATCAGCTTCCACCATCTCAAATTCTGCATTTTCATTCAAAAGAATTAGTTGCTGATGCATTGAAGATGGAATACATTTGTTAGCATGTATCCAATCTCTACCTAATAATGCATTATAATTTGAATTTCCTTCAACAACAAAAAATGCAGTCATTGTAGCCTTCGAACCAACAGTTAATTCAACAGGCAAAATCCCCTTTGCTTTCTTTTTACTTCCCGCAAATCCAGAAATTACAACTTCTGTTGGGAGCAACTTATTTTCTTCTAAATTAAGTTTTTTCAAAGCAGTAATAGGCATTATATTAACGGCTGCTCCATTATCTACTAAAATCCTGTTTAGTGGACAACCATTAATATATGCCTTTACATATAGGGGTTTTAGATGTTTAGTCATCTGAGAAGTTGGTTTTACAAATTTGTAAACTTTACCATTGGCTTGAAGCTCAACTTCAGATTCCACGATCTCAGGACAGAAACCTTGAGTGTCTTCAACATCTCCATCAATACAATTGCTTTGCCCTGGTTTTGCTTCGAAAGATGTTGGTAAAGTAAAGGCCATATTAACATTTGCTTCCTCTATCATCAGATCAAATTCTTGTTCTTCAGGAAAATTGATTTCCTTTGAAGTATCCGTTTGAACACTGCTTGGATTTTCTTCATCAATTTCCATTGCCTCTCTGCATTGCTCAATGATCGAGGATAATTTGTTCTCATCGACCAATGTCATATGCTTCTCATTTTCATCTTTCATAGTCTTCCTTTCGAACCTCGGATTAGGCTTTGAAGAATCTACATTTTTCTGAATATTTATATTAATATTCTCTTGCATTTTGGCATACCTTCGTTGCAGTCTTCTTTTCTGAGTCTTGGACATAAATGGCTTGTATTCCAACTCTTGGTTTTTTGGATGTCTTAAAACATACCAATTGTCGATAGGCACCTTTGGTGGAATAACTAGCTTCGACTTTCCTTGTTGACTCGAAGTTGGCCTTTCTCCTGTAAAAACACCTGCATTCTTTCTATGGTCTAGAGTACATCCTTTAAAATTAGGCTGGTTAGGATTTGGCACTTTTGGTTTATGAAACTGATTATTGTTTTTCAAACCAAAATTTTGTTGATTAAAATTTGGTTTGTTAACATAACCTGGCCTAAAGTACTGAAAATTCTTTTGATAATTCTTAGGTGGATAAAAAGGTCCATAAGAGAATTTATGATGTGGATGATTAACATATGGAGGTTTAGGATAACTTACTTTTCCTTTACCTTTCTCCCATGGCTTCACAAAATGATCTACCTTCCCAGTATATGAATTATCTTTTTCAGCCGCTTTAACATACTCCTCACCACATTTAGAACATAATTGTTTGAGGATCTCTTGATCTGGCTTCGAAGCAGTTGACATTAAAGGATCTTCAAACATTGGTAATTCTGTTTCTGTTTCTGCTTTTGATCTAATTATCAAACTCTTAGATTCTGGATTATGAATCATTCTCTTCTTATTCTTCCAAGTAGGAAATTCAGCATTGTGCATCTCAACAAGTAATTCTTTCATTCCAGTCTGTGAATCTTCCAGAGTAAATTCACTTTCATTTTCTTCTGAATGAATAGACTCAATATCTTCTTCAATTCGACTTTCCTGTAACATGAATCGAATAAAAGTAATTTTGTCAATTCCAAACAATAATGTTTTCCAATTATGGACATTTTGATGACTTTTCTCTCTTTGATCTGTATGTCTTTTAATTGGGAAATGAACATCATGGAATTCGACTTCAACTTCTTGAATTGAAGGGAATGGGTTATTATCAATTCCCATAGATTCATCACCTTTGTCAGGGAACTTTAAATTCCCTTTTTGAATTTGTTCTTGTATTACATTTCTAAATACAATACAATTACTTGTTGAATGTCTCCAAGAATTATGCCATTTGCAATATTCTTTATTTCCTATCTCTTCAAAACTTGGAATTTTATGTCCTTTAGGCAACTTTATGAATTGACCATTCAACATATGATCAAAAATAGAATCTACTTTTGATATATCAAAAGAATATTGCCTCGAACCTTCATTCGAAGCATTCTTCTTTGCTTGATAACTTGTTTTACTATCTATTTTTATTAATGCATCACAAGTGAATGGTGATTTGCCGATTATTTCAGCGGCATCTACTTCATAATTTGGGTCGTAGTAATAACTCTTAAAAGATGAATTTTGTCTCTGATATTCTTCTTTTAACAAAGTTTCATACCTTGACACTTTGGTAGTTAATTCCATAAGGTCCCTGAATTCTATTCCATCGAATTTTTTCCTTAACTCAAACTCTAAACCATTCTGAGCTAACTTCACAAATTCATTTTCAGGCAAACTAATTCTGCATCTATTCTTTGCCTTTTTAAACCTATGAATAAATTGTGAGGCTTTTTCATTAGGTTTTTGTCTAAGTCTGGCTAAATCAGCCATAGAAACTTCAGGATCAGTTCTAAAGAACTGAGTATGAAACATTTCTTCTAATTGTACCCAATTTTGAATAGATCCTGGTGGGAGATTTACATACCAAGTAAATGCATTCCCTGTTAATGAATTTGAAAACAAACGAAGTTTCAAAAAATCATTATTTCCAGCTTCACCACATTGCCCAGTGAACCTCCCAATATGCTCTATAGTTGATTGCTCTCCTTCACCAGAGAATAGAGCTAATTCAGGGACTTTATACCCTCTTGGGAATTCATACGTCCTATCAATCCAATCAGGATATGGCTTTCGATACAATGGGACCTGAATATTTCTATTTAAAGGTCCATATGTTTCTTGAATTAATTCAAGAAGTTGATTTCTAGTTGCCATAATGGGTTGATTTCCAGGTATGTTTGTATCAACATTTTGATTCTGAATCACCCTAAAGTTTTCGTTCTGACTTTGTTTCACTTTGTTTCCTTCATAATCATTAGATTTCTTCCCTATCAACCCCCCGGGTTCAATGGTACTATCATACAAAGGATTTGTAAATTGATTTGAATTTTCATGATGTGAAACATTTTTATGAGTATCATTATAACTAAACTTTATGGGCTGATTAGTAAATTCATCATAATGAAATTTACCATTCATTTTGTTCATTTCAGATGAACTACTACTTGGTTTATTAACATCTACAAACGTAGGAAATATAAACTCATTTTGTTGAGCATTCATCACTGCCTTTGATTTACTTATATCACTAAAGCCATTTGTTGGCCTTATATTTTCTTTCTGACCATAATTTGGCCTTATATATTCATTTTGGCCATAAATTGGTCTTGCATACTCATTTTGGCCATAAACTGGCCTTGTACCTACCGACCCCCCGGGTTCTAAATTCACTTGAGGAGGAATACCCAACAATGAATTTCTTGGTAGGTTCGAGACAACAGGTTGTTTCTTTTGTGAACCATTATAAATCTCTTCATTTATAGAAGTACATTGTTTATTCATAGTATTTATAATGGTTTGCTGTAATTACTGAGTAATTTCAACCACTATTGGCCGAAATATCTCAGAAACTTGTACTGCTAACTGCGACAGAGTTTCTGGATCAGTATTTTGTAGATTAACTCTTTCTATACTAGCTTCAACCCTCTAGTTTTCTTCATTTTGTAATAAATTTTGATCTTCAAGAATGGCTTCAAGGCCATCTTCTGGCCTGTTCTCACCTTGATTTGAAGATTCCGTTTGTTTAGATCTTCTTGTCATCATAGTAAGAAGATTATATATTTTGCCTTTTCTGTCCCACCGGGCGTGCCAAAAAAGATGTTCGCTCATGAAATCTCCAAGTGGCAACTGCACACGTATGGTTTGAAGTGGGGGGCGTGCCAGAAAGGTTGACCTTACACCGTTTCAAGGTAAAAGATTGGTTCGAAGTTACTCGAGCCAAAATATATTAATCAGGCAATTGTGAGAAGTCGGTATTGCCTCAATGAAGAGGACTTTTAATTAATCAAATAAGGCAAAATAATTGTAAATGACTCAAAATGTAACAAGTAAGCAATAAATAAAATATTTCGAAGAAACCACATAATCATATTATTACCTCCATTCCTGGTACAGCAATTATACACTTCTGTTAAAGTCCTTCGAAGCAGTCAGACAGAAGAGGATAGAAGAGAGAAGGAGAGAGATCTTAGACGAAGGGGATAGAAAGATAAGGGAGAGTGATCCTAGACGAAGAGAAAGAGAGTATGGGATGAGAAGAGAAATTCTAAGTTAAGAGATACATTGGGGTAGAGAGAGAGAGAGATAAAAGATATGCATAAAGACGAGTGTCTTGTGAGGTCGTGGACCATTTGCATGGAGAGTCCTTCCTCTATTTATAGACTTGAGAGGTAACTGCTTTCCATCCGTGTTCAATAAGGTGTTGACAAGTGTCAAGTGCTCCTATGATCCAATTGAAATTTTCACATTTTGCTTCGTGAGAAAATTTTGCTTCAATGTGATTGGCTTGAAAGAAAAACTGCTTAACTGTCTTCGTACCAATTATAAATCGACACTTGCCCAACAATATTGCTAATCTTCCATTTGAACGATTGAATGCCTTTTATTTTTAAATTCATGATTTAATAACTGCTATTTGATTTTTGAATTGATAACTCACCACTAAACTGGCGGTTACAAGCAGTTATTTTGATATATTAATCTAGTACAAAGCATTTCATTGTATGCTTTTCCTTATTGGCTTAAAGGGCTGCAACTGTCTCTTATTAAAAATATATGCCACGTGCCCAGATTTCATTGGGCAGTTATTTTAATAGTAAACAACTTGCAGGTTGCATCTTACTCCTTGAGAGAGAGAGAGATAGATTACAATTCAACAATATACTTGAATATCCACAAACACTATTCTAAGTTGCCTCAACTTAGTAATTAACCAAACTCCTGTTTGGATAAGACAATCAATTATTTCCAACAGACGGTAAACTATATATAAAGCACAAAGATCTTCGATAAACATAACAATTCCTCGATTGCATCTCTCAAATTACTCAAAAATCAGCCCAAGGACAAAGTAATCAATCTGCAGTGCTGCCTGAGTGAGACATAGTAGGCACTTAGAAGTGTTAAAATGCAGATGAGGAGCTGCAACGAAAGAAATATGAACTTCTAATCCACAATGCATAAACCGGAACATCAGCTAGAACAGATCATAGCAGAAGAGAAAAGTCCCCTCGATTAGAAGAACCAATCCATCTCACGTTCAAAACTTTCATTTTCAGAACCTTACTATCTTGCGTATTAAGATTTGAAATGAGAAGCTTCATGTCAAAATTCTTATATTGGAATTTTGAATGCATGCATAAATGCCAGAATTTGTACAAATCTAACTAATTTCTTGATCTACATGTGCTTTTAAATATTTCAAACACACTTCAATTCTAGAAATAGAGACTCGTTTCTGACTAAAAGCTTGAATATATACAAATTGTGTGTGTTCAATAGAATTCAAAACAAGTAATTAATTAGCTATCACTTGTTCACTAGCCAATGCTTTTGCGTTGTAGACCTTACTATCTCAGGTTGGGGCCTTCATTAATTGACTTACTTTTTATTTTTTGTTACCACTAGATTTATATACTTTTCTATATTTCATGCAGAACCTAAAAAAATAATTAACTTTAATCAAGTGTTGAATTTGTTCTCCACATTACCTCAAATACTCTAGTTTGAGCCCATTTAGAAATTTTATCAAACATTTGACATGCTTTTTCTCATGTCATATTACTTTCACATGCAACTAAAGCTAAAAACTCAATTCTACCCAATACAAAATCTCAGAGGTCAAAGAAGAAATAGGCCGTTTGCTAGAAGCTAAGTTCATTCGGCCTGCCCAGTATGTAGAGTGGTTGTCAAACATAGTCCCAGTAACCAAGTAGAATGGGAAATTAAGGGTTTGTATCGATTTTAGAGACCTGAATAAAGCCTCACCAAAAGATGAATACCCCATGCCTGTTTTAGACATGCTGGTTGATTCGGCTGTAGGATTTCAAATAATGTCTTTTATGGATGGTCATTCTGGTTATAACCAAATTTTTACAGCCGACGAAGATATCCCTAAAACGGTTTTTAGGTGCCTAGGCAACATAGGTACTTTTGAATGGATAGTTATGCCTTTCGGTCTAATAAACGCTGGGTCAACCTATCAAAAAACAATATATGTGATTTTCCATGACCTGATTGGAAAATTTCTGGAGGTATACATCGATGACGTGGTGGTTTAGTCTACCGATATCGAAAATCACCTCACACATCTAAAATGTGCGTTCGAGAAAATGAGGCTTCATCACTTAAAGATGAATCCCTTGAAATGTGCCTTTGGCGTATCAGCCGGAAATTTCCTTGGGTTTTTAATCCACCAAAAGGGCATTGAGGTCAACCATAACAAAGCAAATGCCATTCAAGATGTAAAGCCTCCTACATGTAAAAAAGAGCTTCAACGGTTATTAGGCCAAATTAACATTTTGCGCCGTTTTATTTCTAACTGTACAGGCAAAACGAGAGAATTCTCCCCACTTTTAAAAATAAAGACCGATGCAGATTTTAAATGGGAGAGGCACCATCAGGAAGCCTTTGACAAAATAAAAGAATATCTCTGCAAACCACCAGTCCTAATGCCGCCTAAGCTTGGCAGGCCTTTGAAACTCTACCTATCAGTCGCAGATGGATCTTTAGGAGTTTTGTTAGCTCAAGACCGGGATGATCATCATGAGCAGGCTGTTTTTTTTTTTATTTAAGCAAGCTTCTTAATGAGTTAGAATGCAAGTATAGTCCTATTGAAAAATTATGCTTTTCCCTTTATTTCGCATGTACTAGACTTCGGTATTATATGCTTCCTTTTAATACATTAGTTATTTCTCAAACCGATGTCATTAAATACATGTTGAGTCGACTTATAGTTAAGGGAAAAATAGCTAAATGGATTTTCATTCTGACTGAGTATAGTCAACAATACGTACCACAGAAAGCTGTTAAGGGACAGGTTTTTTGGCTGATGATCCTAATACAGTCTTAGAGCAACAAATCCTATCGGCTTTAGAGATAGGTATGATCGGTCTCACACCCTGGACACTCATTTTTGATGGTTCAAGGACTGACCGATGTGCAAGAGCGGGTATAGTTATCATTTCACCAACAAGCACAAGCACATGTCTATCTGTGAAATTAGACTTTGATTGTTCTAACAACCAAGCCGAATATGAAGCTCTAATTATCGGCCTAAAAGTTTTACTTGAAATGAAAGTTCAGGCCGTAAAAATCAAAGGAGATTCACAGTTAGTAATTAAGCACCTGAATGGGGAATATAAATGCCAAAGTGAATCTTTGATAAAATATTATGATACGGCCAAAGAAATTCTCCACCGATTTTTTGAGATCGAACTTATTCATATACCGAGGATCGATAATCAAGAGGCCAACGAGCTGGCCCAGATTGCCTCTGGTTTAAAAATACCCGTTGGTATTTTTAGAAGAACTATTACTATCAAAAAAATGGCCGAATCATCAGTTCTAGATGAAAACGACCAAGAAATAACAACACTTGTGATGGGAGAAAAAGATTGGAGGATTCCCATCACCAACTATTTAAAAGAGCCAGATCCTAAGGCCGATTTAGGCCTAAAAAGAAGGGCTATGAGTTTTGTCCTCCTAAATGAAGAACTCTACAAACGAAGTCCAGACGGCCTTTTATTTCTTTGTATTTCTCACGAACATGCCATGAAAGTTATGGCCGAAGTTCATGAAGGGATTTGTGGAGCTCATCAAGCCAGAATAAAGATGAGATGGTTAATACGCCGCTATGGATATTATTGGCCGAAATCCTTCCAAGACTGCATTGCATATGCAAAAGGATAGCAGGCTTGTCAAGTTCACGGGCTGATACATCATACACCTGCTGTATCCCTTCATCCAATTGTAAAACCTTGGCCATTCAGAGGGTGGGTAATGGATATAATTGGGAAGATCTACCCACTTTCATCTAAAAAACATGCTTTCATTCTAGTGGCAACTGACTATTTCACGACATGGGTCGAAGCCATTCCAATGAAAACGGTCACACCGGCCGATGTGATTAAATGTATAAAAGAAAATATTATTCATCGTTTCAGCCTACCTCAAACAATCATGGCCGATCAGGGGTCTGTTTTTACAGGGAATGACGTTAAGACATTCGTAGTCGAATACTGTTTCGAAATAATTCATTCTACACCTTATTACGCGCAAGCTAATGGTCAAGCTGAGGCTACAAACAAAGTCCTCAAGGCTAACATAGAAAAGGAGGTAGAAAATAATCCTAGAGTATGGCATGAAATACTCTCAGAAACATTATGGGCCTATAGGAATTCTAAAAGAGGAGGAACTGACATAACCCCATTTGCCTTAACCTATGGCCATGACGCCGTTCTGCATATGGAAATCACGGTCAAATCAATGAGAGTGGCTGAACAGAATAAGTTAGATCCTTAAGACTATACTGATGCCATGATGAGCGAACTTGAAGTACTCAATGAAATAAGACTATCGGCTTTAGATCATTTACAAGCGCAAAAAAGAAAAGTAGAGAAGGCTTATAACAAAAAGGTAAGGCCGAAATCTTTCAAAGAAAGGGATTTAGTATGGAAAACCGTATTACCCCTAGGCCTAAAAGACCCTGCACTAGGGAAATGGTCTCCTAATTGGGAAGGCTCTTTTAAAGTTTTCATCAAAGTCTTGAAAGGTGGTGCATATCTCCTACAAGAATTAGAAGGCCAAGTACACGACCGATCTATTAATGGCCATTTTCTCAAGAAATACAGACCCAAAATATGGGAAGAGTTTTACAAATGCAATAGTAAACAAAATTCAAGTGACGGCCAGTTGGACGAACAATATTTTACATGAACAAAATACATTCAGTTAAAAAGTCAAAATATGAACCAATAAAAAACGGCTATAAATCCAAATAAAACAACTTGTTTATACGATGCAAGGAAATGGAAAGTATGAACTAGTAAAAAATGGCTATAAAGTCGAATAAAACAACCTGTTTTTGTATGATGCAGAGAAAGAGAAGGAGAAAGGGATTATATGTCATGAGAAAAATAGAAAAAGAGAAAGGAATGTACGATGGCCCGATGGCCGAAATTACAAGCATTAACCAAATATTGTTTGAAGACATTCATAAAATTGTTTCTGAACGGCGTAGTATACCTTTCAGGCCGGTGGTGGTAGAGAAGACTTTTCTTTTTCCTCAGGTGTTGATGAAGGGCCAGCTGCAGTCGATGCCGATTCGGTAGCTGTTACCACACTTTCAGTACGAACCTCTACAGGATCGACCACCTTTTGGGGAATCAGCTGCAGAGACTGTTTTAAATGGTTCCAGCTTTCTTCATTCTCGATCATTTTTGCTTCAGCTCTCTGTTGCTTGAACCTCATGGCATCAACTTGCAACACCTGGCTTTCATATCGGTCAGAAAGTTCCAAAGTCGCTTCGGTCGATTTTTGGATTTGATTTTCAGTCTGCCTTTTCAATTTTTTCATTTCCTCAATCGACACCCGAGTTTTTTTCACTTGCCTTTGGAGATCGGCCAGCCGTTGTTCAAGTTCGACAATCCCTCTATCTCCTTCAGATAATGTAATATGCAGCTCATCCGCCTCGGCCATTTCTGCTTCCAGGTCAGTCTTTGTTTTATCGACCTCCTCTAAAAACTTTCAGTCGATATTCGATTCATTTTGTGCAATCTCGAATTTGAGGAAGAGATAATCGGTCTCGACCTTAATATTTTGAAGGCTGACGCAAACCCCAGGGGTGATATCAGGATCGGCCAAAAGGACACTCACGACCTCTTTAATCTGTGTCTTTTTGGGGAGTACGTCAGAGAGAGGCTGACTGACAATGGATTCCAAAAATTCTCGGCTTTTATTAAAATCGGCCGATTTAGGAACAGCCGATGAAAAAGACGGAACCCCTGCAATTATCAAAATCTAAAATATTATATGCCATATTTCATAAAGACCGATTCAAAGATTGAAAATTGGTCTAAAAGGGTGATTACCGGAAGGTCTCCATAGAAGAGCTCGAGCTCGAGCCAAGATGCCGACAGCATCTAAAGACGGTTTCGGCTGAGTTGAAGCAGGAGTGGTAGATTTAGACCGAGAAGGAACTAAAAATTCTGGCTGGGATGACATTGGTGCTTTTCCTTTTGAAGGAACCTTCTTGACCGAACCAGTGGCGACTGAAGGAGAACCCTCTGGAATCACTGAGCTTTTTGTGACCGATAACGAAGCAAGGAGAGTATTAGCCGCAGTAGCAGCTTGCTGACTCCTAGTCCGGCCGCTAGGTCATTTTCCTTTTACTTTAGGTTTAGGGGGATTCTTGGCCGATGGCCGATTCTTCCTCTTGACTCCAGCCACCTGGGTCTTTGTTTTTTTTTTTTTTATCACTTTCTTCTTCTTTTTCTTTTTCTTCTATTTCTTCTTCTTCTTCTTTTATTTCTTCTTCTGAGTCTCCATCATCATCATCAACCTGGATGGGCAAGTGTTCTTGCGGTTTATCGAGAGGATCCAAAGTTTCGGCTACAATATAAGAATATAGTCAGAAATCGGCCAGAGAAAACAAGATTTTCAAAATAAAAATCCATACCTGGCTTTTCTTTTATGGGTGATGGGATAAAAAGATCTTTCTAATGCCGAAATTCGTCATCACTGGCAAAGATACAGGTACAAGTAACACTATACGGCCATGATGGTCGATCGTAAGAAATAAAATCGGCAATTCCATATTTAGTTATTGGCAAGTGGCCGATGTCTCATTAACCAGTTATCAAAAGATTGATAAAACCGACAGAAGTTAATTTTATCAAAACAGCCATGTTTTGAAAGTTGTTTTTGGACAAATTCTTCACGCCGTTTTATTTTCAAATTTGATTCAAATTCGTGAACTTTGTTTTGAATTTCGGCCAAACTTGTATAAACTCATTTCACGCCATAAAATTTCTCAAAAGCCAAGACCGATTCATAATCATTGACTCGGTCAAGAGGAATACCTTTGCGTTTCTTCGGCCTGCATGCTGTAGAGAAGTTGTGTTAGCAGTGCTCAAAACATTAGTTTCAGTCTCAAATAAGCTACCATCTCCGCTGTTAGCATGGAGAAATTTGGCAAACTCATCACTAGACCGAACGCGACCCACATATTGCCCCCAGAAGGAAATAAATTCAGGAGTTGACTGATCACATATTTGGAAAGGGGGAATACTTTTCTTTGGTCTTAAAAATTCATAAACAGTTTCAAACTCTTCTACAACACTCTCTTCAGAAATGATGACTCAGTCACAAAAATTCTCATTGACCGAGAAAACTAAGGGGAAATGAACAGACTCAACAAGGCCGAACTGATGAGTCAAGAAATGAGGGTTGTAAGTTTCTACTCCACATCTATTATTGGCCGATTTTTTATCAATTATGAATTTAAAGTTCAGGTCACGGGCTGTGAGAAAACTACCCCAGATGTACTCAAGCTGTTTGGCCGAACTTTCGAATTTTAAAGCCTCTACCACCCAGGAGGGAATGGAGTCATAATCTTTATACAAATAAAAATGATTTCGGCCAGAATGACTAAATAAATATTTACAACAATGGCTGAAAGAAGGAATTGATTCAGCTGAATCAAAAATGGAAAATTTAAGGCCGAGACAGGGAAGAGAAGACCGATTCGAGAAATTTGGACTTATTGCTGGGAAATAAGCATACAACCAAATTTGGAAGATCCAGAGAGGACCTCCCCAAGAGCTGAAATTTGAGATGATCAAATTGGCCAGATCAGGATAAAGACTAGCCAAAACGATAGGGCCTAAAGCAACTTTAACCCCTCGACTAAGGTATTCAGCTAACTTAAGTTCAGATTTAGAAGTTTGGTGTGCTAAGGTACAAAGAAGGAATTTGCAAATCCAGAAAAGGAAAAAATGCCACATATTCGGCCTCAGAAATTTCAGAATTGGTCTCTTGACCGAATTTTTTAAGGAATGCCGAATAAGCATATTCTTTTTTTGAAAAATTGAGACTAAAATTTAGCTTAATAGATGGACTATTACTGTTTATCTCGGCACTATGTGGCCGAAGGCCGAACAAAGCAGCAAGATCCAAAAGAGTATGAGACATCATCCCATCATTTAAGTGAAGGGAATTGGTCGAAATCGACCAAAAACTCAAAGCGGCCGATAAAAGAGACCGATTTTGGGGAATGTCAAAACGAGAAAAGAGCAAAATTTCATAAATCCCCATCTCTTTCTATTAATTTTCTTTTTTGGCCGACACACGGTCAAACCATTTGTTCCATCCGATAGAGCAAGACGGCCAGGCTTTGGAATTGTTTCTCAGCACAATAGGCGACTCAGGTTTCTCAAAAAGAAAGAACTCAGACTCTTGTTTGGGAAAACTAGAAGAGAAATCTGGAATTTGAGATAGGTTAACAACCCTAGGACCTAATGTAAAGGAGGAATAAACCGGAGAATATACCTGAGAGCCACCACCTCACGTTTGCCCTCTCGGAGAAGCTTAACACGATCAAGAAAACTCGACTGTCCTTCGTCACCGGCTGCCATGGAGAAAGTCTTGGTTCGAAGAAAAAAGAGAACGATAGAATGATCAACCATGGAGCAAGAATGAAGAAAAATGTTGCTTTTCAAAGAAACGGTACTGGAAACCTGAAGGTGGTGGTGAAGATAGCTCCGGTAAAGGTAGGTTTCGGAGAGCGCAGAAAGTGAAGATGAAGAACGAAAGAGGTTTGAGGGGTTTGAAAGTTTAAAACCCTTGAAAAACGGGCTAATAATGAGCCGTAAAGTGAAAGGACATCTCTGATTAGCAACGTCGGCAAAAAAACTTGCGGCAGGTAAAAGATTTTTAAGTCGGCCAATGAAAAATTGACACATGGCCACACCTAGAAACAAATGAAGGCCAACAACTGTCCATGTCTAGGCCGATTTTTCGGCTAAGTAAAAGCAACATCCTAATGAATTCACTAAAATTCAAAAGGATGTGGGGGGCAAATGTTGACAAACCAAAAAATCAACTATCAGTTTCGGCTGAAGTATAAAGAAGAAATTGTATAAATCGGCCAAATAGATTGTCAGCTACCTTGAAGAAATCAATTGACGGCCATCCTAGAGATAGCTTAAACTAAGCTTGAGAGAAAAGAATTTCGGCCATAAAAGAGAAGTAATAAAAATCGACTAATGAAGAATCGGCCGTCCTAATGAAATCGACCAAGTAAAATTTTCTACCATCCCAGGAATGTCAACCATACAGGTGGAGAAAAACCAGTTTAGTGGAGGCCATGGCATGACATGTGTCAACACCAAAAGAGAGACAACAAGCCATAACTGCCAGAATGTGGGAGGTAGAAGATAGTTGAGAAGGAAATGGATAATGGGCCAGGAATGTGAGTGGTTACTTGCCGTCTAAATAGCCAGAGCTACCTTGCTATAAAGGCCAAAAAAGAAATCAAGGATAGGGACACTCAACATCAAACACAAACTGCTTTTTATCTTTATTTGCTTTCTTTTGCTTCCTGCCAATTTACTTTTTGTCAATTTGCTTTCCTAGTTTAGGAGTATTTTATTTCCATAGTCAAGCTGTACTCGATCTGGTTTCTTGCTGGATTCATCATTTGCAAATTTATTAATCAAAGGAGCTTATGAGGCCAACAAATGGTACGTTTCTTGCGATTTTTATTTTTGTTAATTCATTCAATTCATTACATTTTCACATCTCAAGGCACACACGTCTTTGCACTCAAAGACCGTAGAACCTGCAACCGCCTTGATTGCAGTTGGCTCGCCCGCGTGATAGCTACCAGGCCGAAGTGCTCATACCTAAAGTCCATAAAAATTTTTAGGGTGAACAACAATATATATATATATATATATATATATATATATATAGTAATGATTCTGTCAGCATTTAATTTGCTAATGTGGT
>JAESVK010062458.1:22500-26168 GCA_017140935.1 Hamamelis virginiana
CATTGTATGTGTTATGAATGGTATGGGTTGATGAACCATTTATGAATTTAAATTACAAATGTAGATAACCCATTAACTCCTCAATGATGTGGATCAATGACTTACCGCATCTACCTGAATGGTATAGGTAGATGATCCGTTATGATTGGTTCAATTCGGATTGAATAATGAGTGTTCATTTGAGTTGTGACTGCATCTAGTACAGCTTCTGGACTGCCTACGTAAAATAAACATGTGTCAATTAGTACATGAAATAAACATGTGTCATAACCTAAGCTTTTCTTCTTTTCGGGCCATGCAATTTGACAATGTGCTTATCTCTTGATTGTTGACAATAGGCTTATCTCTTGATTGAATGGTTGAAAATACTCCCAAAGAAGTTGAGCGATATCTTTATTTATTCATAGTTCAACAGTAACAACTCCCTAAATTTTTCTATTTTTAATTTTGGTCAATTTCCTCTCTCTCTCTCTCTCTCTCTACACCCCTTCTCTTTATACATATATATTTATATGCGGATTCTAACATTCAATTTCATTGAAAAATCCCTAAAAATTGAACTTGGAGAAGATCCACTTTGATTGAAGTACAAGATGAAACTTTTTATTTTGAATTTTAGTGGTGATATTATCATCAATTTTGATATGCAGTGACTTTTCTGTAAATTTGGCATGAAAAATGAGAAAATGCGTTGTCTATGCATGAGATTATGCATAGTTTGTATTCAATAGAGGAGTTTGATGACCTCACAGTCTTCACTAATTGAAACTAGACGCTTGTATTGAGCGCCTCTCTAGCCTTAGTGGTCACACTGGCCAGGCAGTAAGTGGACTCTCAAGTTCACAGGTTCAAAGATTGGTTGGGGTGAAAATTTAAGAACACAAAACACGTACAGCTAACCACCCACCCTCCCAACACACACACACACACACACGTTCACTTATCTTCATGTTCAGATGTAATGTTTATCCTCCAATCACTAATCTTTTATCTTTCTGACGATGATTTGTTAGGAAGAGAAGAGGAAAATGGTTGCATCCGCTTTTGGGGAAGATCAAGGTGGGGGCTCTGCAACTCGGCTAACAGTTGAAGATCTCAGATATCTATTTATGGTGTAAAACAGAGTCTCTTGGTTATCTGTACTTTGGGTTCTCCTAGTGTTTAGGTATCCCTACTCACTTTCTGTTTATATAGAAAGTGTTGGAGATTATTTTGAAGATATATTATTTTTATTAAACTTCAACATAAATATAAATCAATTTGATATAATCACCAATTAACAATTAACTACTTCACAAAATAAATAAATAATTTTATATCTAAGAAATGAAAAGAATAAGTAAGAAAGGCTAGCCTGTGGGAAAGCACGTGAAGATACACTGTCCTAAATGTACTATTGCCTCCCCTACGTATAGGTGATAGTGGCTAACAATCTTCAGAGATACCATCCCAAACAACTCATATATCCTCTAAACCCACATGAAGATGGAACCACAATCCTTCTTAAAATAAGATGAGAATATTTTG
The DNA here is from genome assembly GCA_017140935.1 of Hamamelis virginiana. Taxonomy (NCBI): domain Eukaryota; kingdom Viridiplantae; phylum Streptophyta; class Magnoliopsida; order Saxifragales; family Hamamelidaceae; genus Hamamelis; species Hamamelis virginiana. Next base: position 24,028 of record JAESVK010062458.1, read on the forward strand.
AAACAAAGTACCAAACAATTGCTGTTTTAATATATTAACTAAAAAAACAAAACAATTGCTGTTTAAGAATATTTAAACTAGATATATTGAAAGGCTAAACGTAATACCTTATGTTTTATATTTTCATCCAATATATTAATAAGCCATGTGCGATAAAATAAAAGAAAGAAATAAAACTACTCCGATCAAAACAATTAAAATATATATAGAGCTCGGGTAGGGCCAACAATAAATTGGAAATATATACTAGAAAGAGAAAAATAAAAGAACAGAAAATTAGATTCCAAATTGGATTCCATCCTTGCTAGTAGTAGATCAGCACACTAGCTCCTCATGATATGTGTGCTAAAGAGCCAATTCCCCAGAAGGTCTTCATCAGGCACCTGCAATCAATAATTATTTAATTGGGTCATAATAAGTATGAAAAGTAGCATGTCTAATGATGGAGATCAATAGCTCAATTTCAATTCTCAAGATGGGTAATGCCAATATATATTCTTGGTTAGATTAAGACCATTCGGCTGTACTTCAATTCCTTGTAATTAAAGCCCCGTAGTCCAACTTCCTTGGCTATTCCGGATGCTAGGCCTGGATTGCCATTGGTTAGTATCAATTTAATATATTTGGTGGTAGGCATCTTGGAAATTTGGATCCTACTGCCCAAAAAGAAGATGGGAAAATTATCCAAAAGTCCCATTTTGAGTTCTTTTTTACCCAAAAGTTCAATAAACTTTTTACTTTTTTTTTTTTTTTGTTTATCCAAAAGTCCAAGCAGGTAAGTTTTTTAAGCACTTCCTAAAAAGAAATATAAATTTTTTGAAGTTTTTTCTTTTTTTTCAGGAGTTCATGCTTTTGTTCATGTATAATTGAACATCAAACAATGTTCACAAGGAGGAATTGAATATTTCGCGATGTTCAACCCCCACAACCGAACATAAAGTTATGTTCATTAGGGGATATCGAACATTACTGAATGTTCAATAGGGATCGGCTGAACATATTAATATGTTAAGTTCTCTTAACCAAACAAATAGACATATTCATTAGGGCTTATTAGGGCTTATCGATATTTTTGAATGTTTATTAGACAATAGTAGAATGTCATCAACCTGATGCACATCAAACATATATGATTTCCCTCCATGGAGTTAAGAAAATTAACAAGCCTTTTATATGGGATGGAAATTAAAAAAAAAAAAAAGTAAATAAAATATTTGGGGCTTTTTGGTATAAAGTGGGTGTAAAAAAGAAACATTTGATTTAGGATTGATTGAGTTGATATTAGTTTGGGTATTATAGAGGGTGTAGGTTACAAAAATTATATTTTTAAATTTTATTAGTGCGTGTAGGTAGCAACTGGATGCCACTAGCAGTTTACGTAGTGGCACTAGAATCACCTAATATGTAATTATAGGATATGTGTTTGAAAAAACTAACCGTTGAATTAGATATTGTACTATGCATGTTATGCACGCCAAAAATCACAATGTTTGATACATCGTTTAAATATAGAAATTGAATTGATTTTGATTTAAATTTCCTATAATACCTTTATTGAAATAAGATATTCCCAACTTTTATAAATTAATATAACAACATTTAATATAACACAATGTTTGATACATCGTTTAAACATTTTTTTTTTTTTTTTTAGCAAATGTCTTGGAGGCCTAACCAATTAAATAAAAATACTTATATAAAAATTCAAAGACTCGATAAAACCATATTAACTATATATATATATATAGTAAATTACATCGACCTCACCTGAGATTCAATGAAATTATAAGGACCTCTCCTGAAATTTGAAAAATGTCATCAGCCTCTTCTAAGGTCTTGATTTATGTTCAATGATCACTCTTTTTCAACAAGTGTACTTTTTTTTTTTGTCTCAACAAGTAGTGTAATTTAAAGGTGTTGTATTATTTTCCACATGTGAACTCTGATTTTAGTGATTCGAGTTGTTATAGAAAGCTATCATGACATATTTTCAACTATAACTTGAATCACTCGATTTGATTTTGAAATTAAAAGGATATAGACATTCAAAAAAAAAAAGGGGGGGGGGGGGACAAAAAAAATAAGAACAATTTTTTTTAAAAAAAAACAATCATTTTTTTTGGCAGGGTGGGTGGGTGGGA